>JBANCY010000002.1:17739-189392 GCA_037040045.1 Phorticella flavipennis
TAGGATAGGATAGGATAGGATAGGATAGGATAGGATAGGATAGGATAGGATAGGATAGGATAGGATAGGATAGGATAGGATATGATAGGATAGGATAGGATATCATTGCATATGATTGTAATCGATACGATACGATTCGATTCGATACGATTGGATACTATTCGATACAATAGGATTAGATAGGATCGTATAGACTAGGATAGGATAGCATAGGACAGTTGAGTATAGAATTGCATTAGATACGATACTGTAGGATAGGTCAAGATGATATAAGAGGATAAAACTTGATTGGATTGAGTAGGTTTTTTGGGAGATGTAGGATGTATTTATAATAGAAGTCATGATAAACTTGAATATAACAGCAAATCCTCTCCAATTGCATAGAATAAGATAGGATAGGATGCTTTTAGACTCTTTATGAAGATTAATTAAATTAATTTTAAACATTTCTAAATGAATCTTTTGGCCCAAAAGTAGTATATAGAAAACGCTTGATCCTTTTACACAGAACACAAACATAATTTCGATTATACTTCAACTGATCTTTTCCAAACATTTCACTTATAAATCTAAATATTTTTCTAAAGATAATTCTTTCTTAATGACCAAAATTCTGTATATAATCTTCGGCTACTCCCCATGCATATTAAATTCTTCTTTTTACTTGTTTTCTTCTCGTTTAGATAAGAAATTCGATTTAATGCTTAAAAAGATTATATTTCCTAGTGGTACAAGTGTGGAATTTCTTTCACCCAACTGTCATATCTGAAAGTGTTGCCAATAACATGAATGATATATGAGCTTTGCTTCCTATATATCTGCACAAAGATAGAGATCGTAAGATGAGCACGTTTGACCAAAGTCACATAGAAAAAGACAAACTAAACTCTCTCAATGGGTTTGCACTTGCTATAAGCTTGACTTGCTCTTGCATGGGCTTAGTTTGAGGTATAGCCGAGGGGGGTTTTTGAATTCCCATGAGGAAATTTGCTAACTACATCTATTGTTAGGATTATATACCGAATTGGGTGTCTCTTACTATTATATTATAGTTGAGCCAGGTAACATTATCATATTATTAAATTGAGTTATTTTTACTCACTTGCGGCAACTTCTTTATCATATTATTTCCGTATTTATGAGCCGATTGTTCTGAAATTATGGGGATAGGTTTGTGATATAATTATATGTGAATGTTGATGACAATTCATGGACTATTTTAAATTTTGGGTAGTTTACCTTAGGATGAAAAAATTGTAGATAGTACATTTTATAAAGTAAAGGAAAACTTCATTCTTTTTTTGAAATTGTGATAAAATTTGATATTGATAAAGCTAAGCTTAAGAATGTTAAGACCAATTTATGGTCTATTATTAGATTTTTGGTAGAGCTTATTAGTCTTGGAAAGCTTTATCAATGTTCTGAAGTTGTGAGGATAAATTTCTGTTATAGTTTTATACTTTAGTTCTTGAATATGGAGAAAGATTTATGAAATGCTATTAGATTTTGGATGGATCATTTTATTATTATTATAATATGGCCGTAACAACCCTATCGGGTCAAAGCCTGAATCACGGTTTTCCTTTATTTCTGGCTTCCTTTTTTGTACGTGGGTGGATCATAAATCGTACGCCACAACCTAGTTTTTCTAGGAGAAATGGATGGATAGGATGGATCATATTGTGAGGATATTTGGTGCGGTCTTCTTCTGTTTGTTCTATCTAGTTTTTTCCCTTTTTATACCATGATCCCATTTGAAAAATGGGAAGAAGGGTATAACGCTTTTGTTGGAATGTATGTAATATGCAGAAAGACCCCGTAAAGTATATATATTCTTGATCAGCATCAATAGCCGAGTTGATATAGCCATATTCGTCTGTCCGTCTGTATGAACGCACCGATCTCGGAAACTACAAAAGCTACAGACTTCAAACGAAGCATAAAGAGCCGTATATAGTACGAGCAGTACGAGCGTTCTTCGCCCGATAATCGATACAAACGATAACTTTGGCATTTCTAGAGCAATCCTGCAGCACTCTATCTTGTTTTTGACTAAAATTTACTCTTTTGACTCAATATTAATCTTGAATGAATTCTCCAACTTCCAACTTCCAACTTCTTGAAATAATAATTTCCCTAATTAGCTGAAACCCCGTTCTGACTAGGCCTCTGCTCGAGGGGGGAGAAGTGTTAGATACGCGTAGAGCTGGTCATAAAAGTGGCAAGTGCAGCGCATAATTGCCACTGACAACACGCATCATACACAGACGGACAGATGGACAGACAGATGGACAGATGGACGGATAGACGGGGAGATAGACTTATAGACTGACAGAGGCGGCAGCTGGCCCCAGCCCGGCCAGAGCCTGTGCCATGCGATGATCTGCTGCGACTGGCCTTATAGACAAGTCCATTGTGGGCCCAGGCCCAGGCCCAGGCCCAGGCCCAGTCATTACTCACAATCGTCAAAGTCGGAGACGAGGCTTCTTCCTCTTGTGCCTCCCTGATCCCTCCGGGCCCTCTCCAAACACACGCCTCATAACTTCATTTCCTACTTCTTTGCGACGATCGTTTTTTGTTTTTCTTTTTTTGCGCATGCGCCACGCCCCTCTCAGTCTTTGCCTTGTCTCAAGGCCCGACCGAACCTCCGGCTCGAGCTAGAGTTCGGGTTCGGAGTCTTTCCCGGTGAAGCCGAGGCGTTTCGGGTTGCGTTTCCATTTGCTCAGTCAACTTCCGTCACGAAACGCGTTCGGACGTGCGTCTTAAAGCGGCGATCGCAACGCGCTTCAAAAAAAAAAAAAGAAACGAAAACTTAAAAATTTCGAAAAAACCCCCGAGAATTTTGACGTATTTTGTTTATGTTTTGTGTTTTTTTTTGGTTTTGTTTCTTGGTTCCGTTTTTCTGGTGGTGTCTTTCGGTCTGCATTGGCGCGTAACGTGCACCCCCTCTCTGCCCCTCTCTCTCTCTCTCTGGCCACCGCAGGTCTATTGGACTCCCCGTCTCTTTCCGCCGGGGGGCTGCGGCTTGCGTGTGTGTCCTTTGCACAGGATGCGCTTCGCTGCACGCGCGCACCTGTTTTTCCCTTCTGCCATCTCTCTCCTCTTCTGTCTCTATCTGGCCCACTGTGCAACAACAAAAACAAACAACAACAACAAGTCGCGTGTGAAATTCCCAAACAGTTTGTGTTGAAATTTGTTTTGTGCCAACTGAAAAAGAAGAAAGAAGAAGAAGAAGCCAAAGCCGGTAAATTTATAATTTATGCAAAAAAAAAAACAGACGAAAAACAGAAAAGTAAAATCTACATTAAGGCAGGGGCGTGGATAGGCGGGAAGGGGGGTCTTAAGCCCCTTGAAAATACCGGCAGAAAGTACAGCTGATTGGTGTTCGATAGTGTCCAAAATTTGATTTGGTTCAAGCTTATAACATCCATATAGTGGGGTAACTTCTTGGAACCAAAATATCATCAAAACTTTCGAGCTTCCTCAACATTACTTATAGTATCATCGATTATATAATCTAATCTTCCACAATTAAAACATACCAAAAACTTCTTTATTCGAAAAAAATATAAAAAAAAGGTCAAATATATTTCCAGTTTCAGTAGATTAGCTATGATAACTCATAGATATTATATACTAAAAATATGATTTGGCTATCAAATTTCACATATCCAAAGTTTCCTCGATGATACATTCTTCAAAGGAAAAAAACTATAAAAACTTTATATATTTATAAGAATATACAAATTTCAGAATAATTTCCCGAAAATAAAGTGAAACTAGATAGATTATAAAGTATAGAATATAAGCTTAGATCTGTTGTGACAGAATAGTATAGTGAAGTGGATATCAGAAAACTAGTTCCATAAAGTAAGATACAAAATTGAATAGCTAAGATCCTTCATAGGATAAAGTGATTAGAATATGCTAGGGTAGGTTTGATAGAGAAGAAAAACTACCCAATATATGGCACCTAAATACCAATTTTTATATTATTTTTATTATTATATGGCTATAACAACTCTACCGAGTCACAGTCTAAAGCATTATTTGTCGTTATTTCTGCATCCTTCACTGGAGATCATTTTTAAAGTTGGTGGATTTTAAATCCTACGCCACAACCTAGTTTTTCTATGAGGGTCATGCGTATCGACATGAGCGGGACTCGAGCTCGCGCCTCTTGTTTGGCGGGACAGTGAGCTATCCACTGGTCCACCGAGACAAACGATTTTTATAACTCTAGCATATAGATTATTTCAGGAATCATTTCATCTTGAAACTTCTGCAATTTTTAGTATAGCTTTAGTCCACATTTCAATAAAATAATATTTTGAAAAAGAAAATAGCTTTCATATAGGAATACAATTTAGCTCCAGTCTTATATATGACACCTACAGTGCTTGTGTCCTACAGATTTCATTAGGTTTTAGATATCCTCTAATAATGAACAATTGTATCAAATTTCAACAGCCTTACATGTCTAGATCCTGAGTTCACATAGGACACTCTGAAACAAAAGTATCATTGTCAAAATATATTTCTTATAGGCATACAATTTAGCCCATTTAGCCCAACATAGACAAATTTTAGACCCCTACCAGACACCTTCCCGCTTCAAAGATGAAAGGGTTAATTGCCTACGCCACTGTCTTTAGTCTAAGTTATGGTATATGATTAGTTAAGTGGAAAATTCAACTGGTAGTTGTTTATGCTCACACTCACACACACTCACACACACTCACACTCCCATTTACACTCGAACAGCCCGCTAACCTGTTGGCACTTCGGTGTCGGTGAGAGTTTCCGATAAGAAAAACTCCCACATTTTGTGTTCCATAGAAACTCGTATCATTGAACCTGCCTGACAATTTGAATATGGTAATTTCATAGGCACCGGAACTGGTCCGCACTTAAACCATAAAGAACTCTCATACAGTTTGATATTAACACTTTATGACTAGATATATGGGGGTTGAGGAGTATCTAAAAGCGGGTTAAAGTTGACAATAAAATGCCGAAACTTTTCAGATTTCGCTCTGGCATAAAGTGCCTACCCCAGCCATAACTTTGCCAAAACTTATTAGCTTTTAGTTCGAAATGTACAAAATGCTTGAATTCCATTAGAGTTTAATATTTCAAGAAAATCCCCATTTGGTAATAAATTAGTTGTTGTAGATATTTAATTTTTCCGAAAATCCGCGTCTGTTAAATAAAACGATTTATAGTTCAATCTGCTCTCTATATCAGTCATAATTCCATTAATGAGAGTTCAGATTTTCTGAAAATGATTGGTTTTGTTTAGAAAATGGGGTTTCGATTTGTCAGATTCCAATGGAATTCAGTTCGGAATGTCTAAAAGACTCGGATTATTGGGGTAACAAATTCATATTTCGAAGATATTTTGAAGGTTCTTACACGAGGGTTTTACAACTAACGGCTAAACCATGACCGTTTTGAGTTCGGAATATCTTAAAATGTGCAAATTGTTCTTAAGAATAATTTTAGATTTATTATTGATTTTCCGAAAAATTTTGAGATATTGGATAAAGACTCTAAACTTCGACTCAGGCTAACTACAACTTTGCTTATTTCAGTGGGGAATACCTCAAAATGTCGATATTGACCAAAATCCTAATTTCATAGAAAAACTCAAATTTTGAATATATGTATTTTTGGTTATCTGAAAAGTGATATTTAAGGTCCTTTCCACGACTTAGACTTGTGATAACATAGGTGTGGCAATCTTAATGTGAGATACCTTAAAATCCGTAAAGTGTATTTGTATCCATAACAGATTTTCACCAAAATTCGATGTTCATAAGACAGTGAAATTTTGAAGATTTTCCGAGTTTTCTGTAAACTGATTGTGACTCATTTTCAGGTTTCCACTAGATATAACTTCATTAGTTTCTAATCGTATTCAACCCGGTCAAACTGCAAGCCAAAGTTTGATGATTTTTTTATTCTTCTATAATCGATAGAAGATATATTGTCGGGACCTCGGTAGACCAGTGGATAGCGCAGTGTCCTGCGGAACAAGAGCTGTGGGTTTCGAGATCTTTAGAAATCTTTATGGTCAGTCAGATCGGTAAACCTTTGCAGACTTCCAACAGTTGTAATTTTTCAGACCTGGGACTCGAACTCGCTATCCACTGCTCCACCGAGGCCCCCTCCTTAGTCTTATTTTCGTTAAAATTTCAAGAATCTTGGTGTTCGAAAGTAAAAAAGTTTTTTTTCAGTTAAATATCATTTTCCTAAAGCTTAAAACTGGTATGGTAATGGTATGGTTTCTTAGTATTACTGCAGTTTTCTCTGTACTCTTTTGGGGTCTTTGAGGTAGCTCCATTTCGATTTCTAATTGAAATTTGCAATAATTTCTTTGTCTTCATTCGAAATCCAATTAGAATTCCAGTACGAGCCGATCGCGTGAGCTAGAAAAAAGTGGGGAAAAATAGAGAAAAACGTGAATGGATGGGTTATAACGGCGGTAGAAAGTATAGACTGGGTGTATGGGTGAATGGGTGTTATATAGGTGTAGTTGTAATTATGAATATGTGTTAATTTGATATGAACTAATTGGGAATTGCAATTTGCAGCTCGAATGTGCGATTAGAAGAGCATGCTGATTGTGGATATGTTAACGTTGGCTTTAACCAATGGTCAGAGCGTGCGGGAGCGGGAGCGGGAGCGGGAGACGCTGGCCCATGTGGATGCAACAAAATGTGGCAAGATGCTCAATGAAGATGCAAATTACAAGTGCAAGATGACAAACTGTGGACTAGGCTTAAATGTGCCCGATAACAATGATAATGATGATGATAATGATGATGATAATGATGATGATGTGGATGATGGCATTGATTTGGCATGCGAGGCACGCAGCGCACGAGCTGCTGATGTTGCTGCCGTGCAATACATGGCGCATTGTGCGTGGCAGCCACAGCTGGGCGGGGAGGGGGCGTGCCAGTCAGCGACATTTGAGGCAGACAACAAATTGAATGACAGGCGGGGGCAGGCGCATGCGCGTGCTGAATACAGCGACAACAACAACAGCAGCGACAACAACAACAGCAGCAGCAGCAGCAGAGACTGTGGCAACAACAACAACAACAACAACAACAATGGAGCAGCGGAAGTTGCCACAAATTGTGAGCGCGCGCAAGTCGAGCGTGAGAGCGTGAGCCGGAACGTGAGCGCAAACTCCGGCCAAGCTGGTCAGCAACATGGCCAACAACCACCCAATGTGACAACAAAAGTGGCCAACAACGTGAGCAACAGCAGCAGCAGCAGCAACAGCAACGGGAGCAACGGGAGCAGCGGGAGCGGCAGTGGCAGCGGTAGCAGCGCCTGCTCAATACCTACAATTGGCAGTCAGCTTTTTCAAGCCAAAACCAAAGCCAAAGCCGCAGCAGCAGCAGCAGTCGTCGTCGTCGTCGCAGCAAGCGCAGCAGCTGAGCAGCAGCAGCCGCAGCCATTCAGAGAATTTGGCCAAAAAATTGAAAAAGATTTGTATGAAAATTGTGCAAAAATTGTGAAAAATTACAAAAATCAAACAGAACAACAACAACAACAACAACAAACAGTTAACAAAACGTTGCAACAACAACAACAACAACAACAACAATTTTTATATAGAAGCGTTCAAAACGCTGACGCTGACTGCGACTGCGACGCTGGCAACGACGCTGCTGGCGACGACGCAAAATTTGTGCAAAAAGAAAATCCAAAAAAAAGCCAAAAAAGTCAAAAAACAAATGAAAATGTGTTAAATGAATTTTTTTTCAAATTGTGTGAAAATGTGCAAAGTGATGTAGCAACAACAACAACAAATTGTTGCAACAACAACAACAACAACGACAACGTCAAGGCAAAGCAGCAGCAGCAGCAGAGGCAGCAGGAGCTGTTGGGGCAAGCGTCGCCATTGTCATTGCCACATTTGAATGTAACAGGAGCAGGAGGAGCAGCGGGAGGAGCAGTTGAGGCAGCATCAGCTTTGCCCCATAATGCCGTTAATGTTGCTGGCGTGCCAGTTGTTGTTGTTGCCGACGGTTACGTGGATTACGTGAAAAATTTGTTGGCAGACAACAAAGTAGCAGCCTCAGCCGCTGCCGCAGCCGCAGCCGCAGTCGACGTCGACGTCGAGGCAGAGCAACGAGTGCTAAAAACAACGAGTCAAAACCTACAACAACACCCAGCTGTAGCTTGCAACGAGTGCCACAACAACGAGTCCTCCAACCTAACGCTTTTGGATGCCGCCTTGGATGACGAGCAAATCAAATTGCTGCCAGTGTTGCCAGCTGCAAAACTAAATCTAACGAGTCAGCCGCAAGTACAGCAAAGCGACGAGTGCTCGAAAGTAACGAGTCAGCAGCGAATAGAGTGCTCAAGTTCAAGTCAACCCATAGATTTGCTTAACGCACAGTCTGTGCCAGTAACGAGTGAGCAGACACAGCTATTTGCACTGCCAAGCAACGAGTTGTGCAAAGTAACGAGTGAGATAAAAGACGATACACAATCGTTACTATTGTTGAACGACGCGACACATGAAGTCACATTTGAAGATACACTGCAGTCGGCAAAAGTAACGAGTGAGCCAATACAGCTGCTAACTAATGAGTCTACAGATCTAACGAGTGAATCAACAAACGTGTTGCAAGTCACAGATAAGTCTAGAAGAGTAACGAGTGAGCCTATACAACTGCTAACTGTTGGGTCGAATAAAATAACCGACGATTTGGAAAAGGTAACGTGTCAAGTAAGAGATAAACTTAACAAAGTAACGAGTGAGCCTGCAAGACAATTGGCAGGCGAATCAAGAAAAGTAACGAGTCAGATTGAAACGCAGTCGTTCCAACTTCCGGATACGATAGAAGCAAGTAAAGGCTTCACAGAAAAGTATCCAAAAATAACGAGTGAATTTTTGGCGCATAGAGACAAGTTCACAAACGTAACGAATGAACTTTTGGCAACGAAAGACCATAACACAAATGTAGCGAGTGAACTTTTGACAAGTAAAGACGAATACTCAAAAGCTACGAGTCAAGGGACATCCTTTATCAGAACGTTAAATGTTGTAAGGAGTGAAGAAGTAACGAGTCAAGAAACACACTTTGCAACTGACCAAGTAACGAGTAAAACTTTGCACTCTGGACTTGTAGGCGGGTACCCTAAAGTAACGAGCGAACTTTTGACGACAAAAGACGCTGAAGTAACGAGTCAAGAAAAGCAGTTGCAAAGCTCATTAACACTTAAGCCAAAATTGACGAGTCAAATAGTTCAATTCGCTGCCGAGCAAGTAACGAGTAAGCTTTTGGCGAATACAGACGAGTATACAAAAGTAACGAGCGAACTTTTGGCGAGAAAAGACGAGTATATAGAAGTAACGAGTGATGAAAGACAGTTACAAAGCTCATTTACAGTTGTAACTAAGCCAAAAGTAACGAGTCAAAAATCACACTTCATAACGAGTAACGAGTCCAAAGCACAGCAAGTGCTTGCTGACAGCGAACAGGCAACACCAAGTGAAAGTAACGAGTATTTGCTAACGGCTATTGAAAGTAACGAGTGCAGGACAACAACAACAACAACAGTAACAGCAACAAGCTGTAACGATTATGATCTTATTGATTTTGAGCACGATTTGATTGATGATTTTGTGGCAAGTCAGCGACTGAAGCGTTTGCAGCATAATTTTCAGGGACGCGTCAACAACAACAATAACAACAACAACAGCAACAACTGTAACAACAACGAGGACAACAACAGCTGTAGTGACGCTGCCATAGTTGATTGTGTAAAGGCATCCTTGAGACAACAACAACAACTACAACAACAACTACAACTGAATGCCAATACAATAGGCATAACAACAACAACAACAGCAACAACAAAACTACCCCCGCAAATAACAGTAAAAGCTAACAGCCCCCCAGCCAACAACAACAGCAACAACAACAACCCTCAACCGCCCGCTAAGGACAATAAAATAATAACCGATTCGGAGCACGGGCCGAGCGTGTCAAGCTCAAGTGCAAATCAATTAAACATAAATTACAATAAAAACCAAAACGAACAATTGCCAAATGTAAACGAAAAGCAGACCAATAACATTAGGGTTAACAGCAGCACTGTTAACAACAGTCTGTTAGGGCCAGAGCAGCAGCCATTGCTGAATACGTTGCAGCCAGTGTTGCCACTGCGCGTGTGCGCTGAGCGCCCAGAGAGTTGCCCATTGACAGCTGAAAGTTTCGCTGACAAAAGTCAGGTGCTGATTGAAATTGAAAGGGAGCACCAGCAGCAGCCAGTGGAGCAGCAGGAGCCCGAGGAGGTGCCAGAGGAGCAGCTAGGAGAGAAGCTATTGAAGCTAGAGGAGCAACAGCAGGATTTACTACAGACGGCTGTGGGCAAACGCAGCGCATTTGTGCCAACAAAACCGCTAAGCAACAATAAATTATTAACTAAAGCAACAACAATACCCCCCGCAGCAGCAACAACACCCACAACACCCACAACAACAACAGATGCTGTCAATTTTGTCACCACGCTGAGCGAATTCGATGTGCAACGTTTTGGGGAATATCTAAAAGCAGCTCGACAATTGCAGCTGCTCGAGCAGAATTCCAATTTCAATTCCAATCCCAATTCCAATTCGAATTTTTCGCCGAGCAGCAAACGTCGTGGCTTTCAGTGTTACGACGAACTGTTGGCCGAGTTTGTTAGCGAACAGCAGCAAAACGATAACGATAACAATACCGATAACAATTACGATAACGACGATAACACAAATTGCCAGTGCCATGAGTGCCTAGCAGCAGCTTTAAACAACAACAACGACGACGACGAGCATTATATTGTCGACGCAACGAGCACCACCATTAGTGTTGATCCTGTTCCTTCATATCCTGTTCCGGTTCCTATAAATCCCTACAAAATGCGCGAGGTAAATGGCCAGCTACGTGGTCTGCTCAAAAAACCGAATCGTCCGCCGCCGACGCGCAAAAACCGTGTTGTCTTCGATGAGACACGTAATGAGTTCTTCGAGGCGGATTACATTATATTGATACGCGAGGATTGCGCCTACGACGAGGAGGACGAGGAGCCCTGCACCTGTGGCGAGCACGAGCTTGTCCGGCTCTGCTGCGAGGAGGGCTGCCAGTGCAACTATGCGGTAAATTCCGCCGACCCAGCCGATGGACGAACGCCACAGGTGAGTGAACGTAGACAATAATACACACACTGAGACCCCTCCCAACCCACTCGAGACCCCCTATAGACCCCCTATAGACCCCTCTCGAGACACCCTACAGCATTTGCTCTGCAAGCATTTCCTGCCTGCCCTAAGCGGATTATGTCGAGTGCCCAAAGTTGAAGTGCTTAGACAGCTTACACTTCCTCCTCCTCTCCCGCGCCGCCTCCCCGTTGCCTCCCTGTTGTCTCGAGCCAGAAGTTGACAACTTGACAAAATGGCTAAAAGCACAATTTAGCCGGGACTTGTCAGCGAGTAGTCGCCAAATTGGCATTAGAAGACCGGTATCGTCTGCTCCGACATCCACGTCACGTATCTGTAGACTCTTGAGGCTCTTGAGACAACCGAGTGAGTTTTTACCAGACAAAACATTTGCGACTTCTCTTCATCAAAGTGTCTGATTGTTCCATGAGGATTTCCCTTTTTTTCTGGAATTCACTCAAAATTTAGCTTGAAATTTGACGGCTTTCTGTTCTGTTAACGAAAGTGAAAACTATTGTTTGACTAATTCAACTCGATTTTGTGCTAAGAAATTCTATTTAGCTTTATTTTTGGCTAAATTATAGCAATTTTATTGGAAATAATTGTTATTCTAAAATAGCTATACTTCAAGCTTTCGACTAACATATTTGGCTTGGAAACCTCGGTAGAACAACGGGTCGTGATTTCTAACCCCTTCACTATGCACTCTTAAACATTTTGATCAATTTAAACCTTCATAACTGCGGTCTAATTATCATAGACAATCCCCACACCGCATGCTATATAAGCTCTAATAATTCTTCCTATGCGACTCTCATAGAAACCCTTGTTTGGACCATAGATTTTCACAATCTTTTCTTGAGGCCCATTCGTCACCATCCATCCAGAAGCAAATCGTAATCACTTGGTGCGAGGTCGAGGCTATAAAATGGAGGCATAAGAACATCTCAATCAAGCTTTCGGAGGTTCTGAGGTGTTACTAACAATGTATGAGCTCTGGCGTTGTTCTGATGACACACGATTCTTCTCCTGTTGCCCAAAGCTGGGGTCTTCTAGACAAACCTTCCAATTGCTTCCAGCTTCAGCGAATTTGGGGCTTAGCCAGAGGGAAACAGCTCATAGTGGATGATTCCTTTCCAATTCCATTTCATATTTCCTTCTCCAGAGATTTGTCTATCAATCAAAGAGTATAGTATTCCATAGGCTTTTTCCTGAAAACCAAAGACTTTCATGGCTCAAGAGAAAGGTTTTTTTTGTGTGTATTTGAGTCCAGCTTGAAGGACCCAAATTTCGAAACAGCTTTTACACTCATTATAAATCTGATTTCATAAAACTGTTCTGTCGAACTGTCGAGGACTAAGTCAGACCGAATGAAGTTCTACAGCTCTTACCGTAGTTGCTGGAGTTATCATAAAATTTTCAGTATTTTTCATATCTTTCGTGTCCTTCCTTAATGTGCTGTCAATTCGCTTTCCCTCTCTCTCTCCGTATAACCTGGGTTCTATAGACAATTCCATACCTTACAGTTACATATTGATGCTATCTGCTGTCTGAAATTAATACATTATGTCCCATTTGGCACCACACTTCCGCTTGAGACTCTCCTTCTTCTTCTTCGTCTTCTGTGGGTTCTATTGATAAAATTCAAGATGAAATTTGTGTTCAATTACCCGGCTCTTGTCAATTTCACTGCACGTGGTTGCCTTTTGTTATCAATGCACAATTTAGCAACAAAAACAATAATGATAAAACAACAACAACAATTACAACAAGGGCCAACAGTTAACAGCGATTGCACATGGACGTGGGCGGGTTTTCCGATGGGGTTTTGACTTGATGTGGCTGAAACTGAGCTTTGTCGTGGTCGGACGAGTAAATATGGCACCCATCTTTGAGTTCTCAACCAAATTAGACAGATTTGCGAATTTGGCAACGATATAGGCAAAAGAATGAAATTTGGCGGATATATTTATAATTGAATAACTGAAGTACTTGTAAAATCTGAGTTCAATAGCGCCAAAAACATGGAAAATATGCGCAAAATTCACTTTTATATATATGATATAGCAGTTCGATGGTTTTGAAATTTGGGAGATCTGTAGATAATAGATAAATTTGTGTACTTGTAAAATTCCAACTTAATAGCTTGCAAAACTAAGGAAATATGGGCAAAATTCGCTTTTGTATGATATAGCAGCTTAATGGTTTTGAAATTTGGGGGATCTGTAGGTAGTAGATAAATATATGTGCTTGTAAAATTGCAACTTAATAGCTTGAAAAACATGGGAAATATGGACGAAATCCACTTGTTGTGCAAATTGGGCATTTCAGCTGAAATATGACTTACTTTAATTTCAGTGTTTGACATATGCTAAGGATTGCAATTACTCTAAATCCATTTCAATCTCAACGTTTCTGCTCCAGATCACCCTGTGGATTTTGATTTGTACACAAAAGCGACCCTTTTGGGGTTTTTGGCTGTGGACCACAGCTCTGCTTTGGTCGGAAACATGTTCGTTGATGTTCGCACTTGTTTACCCATTGTTCTAGGCATTATACAATGAGTGTGTTCTACATATATCCTGCATGCTTTATCCTGTATCCTTCAAGTGGCAGTCAAGGCAAGTCAAGTTGCAAGTTGCAAGTTGCCCACATGCGGAGCGGGTCTCTCTCTCTCCGTTTTTTTATGCTTGTAGCTAGTTTGTCTCGCCAGCTTGGAGCCGCCCCGCTGCCCTGCTGCCACGCCCACTGACCTACCGCCCTCTGTGCCGGGCCGGGTCCTACACTCCATTTGCAAGTGGTGTATAAATCACTTAAAAACTTTTACACAAAATGCTGCAAGTAACTCGAAATTGCGGCAGCATTGTGTAGGATGCCGGGTGCAGGGTGCAGGATGTGGGGTGATTGTAGGGGGTACTCGGGGGCGATGCTATATATAGCACTCGGTTTATATTGTTTTATGAAATTCTGCCTTGAAGTGCGCGTTATCACGATGTACGCGTTTCCATGTGTTAAAGGACATTGAGAAAGTTGCTGCTGTCGTTGCCATCTCCTTTCTTCCTGCTTTCACCAAGCTTTCCTGCCCCTGCCCCCGGCCATCCTGCCGCCCTCTATCTCGCCCTCTGTCCCGCTTTGAGCCAGCGTTGTCAGCTTTGAAAGTCGCAGCAGAAAGTCAAAAGTTTTATTGAATAAAAGCATAAAAATAACCAAGTTATAATTAAAATCATGTAAAAGCTCTACGATTGCCTATGATAGACTAGCAAATACCCTGCAATTGCCTAAGCTGTAGGCATGAAGTAGGTCAACAGAGAAAACAATAGATAAGTATGTAAAAGACTCAACAGGCTCAAGCTAACTTCAAGCATAAATACAGGGTGTTTTTATAGGTATGTCAGCATTTGTTTATTTTACAACTTTCATAAAGTTTATCGTTTCTTCTACGCAATTTAACTTTCTAGACATTCGAAATCAACTCTATAAAAACTGGAAGTAGCTTTGGGGGCATAAACTGAAGGTGTACTGGCTGTTTTTTCAGGTGTAGCACGTACTGTTCATATTTTTATAGGCAGCGAGATTATTCGCATTTGCCAAAAAGCTTGTCTAGGAAAGGACTTGCTTTGAGTAACTGCTGGAATATAGATACAGGGTGCCTTTTCTGAAAAAAAAAGGTTTCTACTCACCAGATAGGCAGCATAGAACCTATCGCTCACATTTCCGAAATGAAAGTGTTATAAAAATACACTGAAAAATCGTCTCTGCTCGGTTCGCTCAACCAATGAGCATTATTACTCGCTTTGCCTGGTCCTGGGTTCATTCGAGACCCTTTGACCCTTTAAGAACTTTGCAAAGGGTCTTTTGCGCATATATATGTGGAGCGTGCGTGTATTGGATAGTTGGTACGAATAGTATGATAATCCTTTCCCCGCACCTTTTTGAAACTTTGCTTATTAGCTAGGGCAATATCAGAAGATAAACGCAACAACAGAAAAAATGATCTTTTTGGAAGACACTTTGCTGGCCCTGCTCAGTTGCTGAACGACGGATGAGTCTTTTTATTTGGAGGGCTTTGCTCAACCCAAAACTATACTGCAAAAGCAAGATACGAAGGAAAGGAAAAGGGTTGCTATTGAGACCGTGAGCCATGCAGTTTAATTTTTTTCGGTCTTTCGAGTGTGCAGATCATGCAGATAAATTTGGTTGATCTTTTTTTGCAAGTTACTTTTTGTTACACAATACAGAAAAAGTTTAACAACTTCTACGGTATATTGACACATTGGAAACCGCTAAAATATAGCTTTAAAAAAATAGCTAAATATCTTTCAGGGTCTCAAACAGTCCCATTTGCGAACACAGGCAATCTTTTGCACTTTCTTTCTTTCTTTTTCTTTGACTTGACCTGAGGTTGCACATTTCTCTCATTGAGTAACAAATAAAAAGGCTAGATTTTCCTAGAATTGTAGCTAAAAGTGTCAGCACTGCTCCACAATTGTCGTCGCCTGGCATCGATCCTAAGCGGCCCTCAAGCTGCGTTTAAATTTCAATTTTCTGCCACATGAGCGTCACTTGAGTGCGCCGCTTTTTGCTTATCTGCTGGCAGACCATGACCGGCCCACACCATGCCCCCATCTGGAACGCCCACAACAAATGCTATGGCGTCGGAGGCCTCGCAACTGTCTCCTGTCTGAGTGCCTTGGCCAAGTGGGTGGCCGAGCGCCCAATGCACTTGACTTGGCGCTGCTCAAGCATTTTTTTCCCGGTCGTCCTGCCCATTGCCGTTGGGGGGTGTGCGAGTGTGTGTGTGTGTGTGTATGTGTGTGTGTGAGTGTGTGTGCCCCTGTGCGGCTCAGTTAGCCATGCTGTGGCACCCTGTGAAGAGTTTAATATGCATTTAGTGCATGTAACAAGTATCACAAATGCCCTGCCCTCCTCGAACCCGAACCCGAAACCGAGCAAAACAAAAACCCAACACATAACTCGACACTGACTCAGCAAAAAAATGTGAAAAGCTTCAAGGAGAACAAGTAGAAGAAGAAGAAGAAGAAGAAGAAACTGAGGAAAAAGAGGAAGTGTTTCGGTATCCTTTGATGTAATTGGGGTTTCAGAAGATGCTCATTTCCACAAAAGATTTGCTTGCCAAAGTCAATACTGTGGCAATTGTGCAGCGCATGTTGTAGAGTTATCGATAGTAGCCATAATCGATATATTCATATTTGGAAGCAATAGGCTAGCGAGTCTATTTTGAGCTCTGGAGAAACGTGAAAAGTCAAGGATCAATATTACGATATACGATTAAGAAAACTAGCGATAGTTGGCAGACTGCTTGTGTATGCTATGTATCGATAGTAATCGGTAATATTACGTGACTGAATAATATATAATACGTAATACGATCGTGACTGAAATTCTCAGAAAGTGGATGTATCGCCAGAATCATCGGTAATTTTGCCGCCCTAAAAATTATTATATTATAAAAGACCTTAGCACGAAAGAGGCTATCGATAGTTAACATACAGTTAGTTTAGTAGAGCTAGAACTTGCTACTCATGATACTATCGAGTGTTTGCTTGAGAAATATTGAAACTGTCATGTTTCATTTTGAATTTTTGGATTTTCTACTTTCTTTCCGAAGCTCCGATTCACATTTTGAGAACATAATTTTAGGTAATTCCGTGTATCGGTACCATCGTCGATATCGGAAGGTTCTACTTAACTCTAAAGCTGGCTGGAAAAGAATTCAAAGTCCTATAGTGAGTGGTCGCTTAGCACTAGAGCTTAGACACTCAATAATATCGATAGTATTAGAGCAAATTTTTTGCAAGAGTATAATAAAATATCGATAGTCGTGATCTTATGGATCTTAGAATGAATATGATTTCGTATATCGTTATATCTTTAGCTGAAAATTGTAAAATTTTAAAGCTTTCTAAAAGAATGCTATGAGTTAATGTTGAAGTAAAATAAATTCACAGCGATAGTTCTAGGGCTTATCCCAAATATATGGATGTATTCATAATCCTACGCCGCAATCTAGTTTCTCCTTGGGAGCGTCATGCTCTCGCCATAGGCGGAGCTCATAACCATGACCCCTTCTTTGGCGGGACAGCGTACTATCCACTGGTCCACCGAGGCCCCACTGTACGCAACCAATTTCTTTGCCTTACTTACAGGGTATCCGAGGGTACACACAGCTGCAACTATACCAAATTTCCGCTCTATAACTCCACTGAGAGCTGAGTTCAGCTGGTTAGGTTCTTAGCGCTCCACGCATGAAATTCATACCTAGAAACATGGCATGTGCTGCATTAAAATATATACATTTATTTACTCAAAAATATAACCTAATTTACGCTCTCGACCACGCCCACTTTTGTTCATGACAAAACTTCACATGCCCCCTAAAAGACCCCTTTTCCCTTTCCCCACCAACATCCAAAGGGTACAAAAATAATTTCATTTATTTTTATTTATTTCGATTTTCCTTTTCCCAGTTGTTGAGCTAAGTAAAATGTCAAGTTATGGTATTGTGCAGCAAGACTTTTCCATTTTCCACTATTCCCCTCTTCCCCTCCCCTCCCCACCAATTTCCCTCCCCTCTCTCCACATTCGTTTGCGTTTCCCGACCGTGTTTTTGGTGCTTTATGTGGCATTTCTTAAGCTTAACTTACCGAAAAGGCTTGGCAACTCGATTGGTAGCCGAACCGCAGGCGGAAAAAAGACTCCCCGAAAGTTGGCAACGCGGCGAACTTCTGGGACCTGAACTTTCTTGTTGTTGTTGTTGTTTTAGTCCTTGTTTTTGTTGTTCTCTTCTGGCAATTGGAATTGCAATTGTGCCAAAAGGAAGCTAAAAGTATGCTTGTATTGCATGTGCTTACATTTGCATGTACTTTGCTGTGTGTTTTGCATGTGCTTGCATAAATGTGGATGGCACTTGGCATTCCAATTGTTATATAGGTGCTTTTGTAAACAGTTAATAAGACGGGGCGGACACAATTTGTATACAACTGTTATACAACTGTTATACAACTGTTATACAACTGTTATACAACTGTTATATGACTGTTATACGACTATTATTCAAATACAATTGTTTATGCTCTTACATTCTTACAATTTCTAAAACTTAGTCTGAAGTGCTCATCTATACTTTTTCAACTGTTATACCGATTGCTATTTAGTTTATATACATTTATGCTTTATAATTAATATTGTTGATATTATTTATTTCATTTGTTGTCCAAAAATTCGATTGTTAGTTGTTTTTTTAATTCATATTTACCAGCTTTTATATAGGTATTATCAAACTGTTATATAGTATAGTATTATACAAACACTCTTTTTTGCGAAACATAAGGGCTGTCAAAATGGCTAATTTCAACAAACTTAGAAGTTGTTCCTATATGCTGATCCATTAAGAACACCCAAACAGTTATGCTCACACTGTTATACACAGTTAGTGGTGTTATACTATTGATATGTATATAAAATTCTGTTCATCCTTTAAACAAATCTGCAATATATATCTGTTAATATTAGCGTTCATTATGAAGCTGTTATCAAACTGTTATAAATCTGTTAAATAACTTTGCACAGCTGACATTTTGACCGATATGGTATAACAATGTTAGCAGTGTATAACAGTGACATTATACACTGCTAACATTGTTATACAAGTTTTATACAAATTAAATTGCAGTCGTTCGTAATGAAAAACTGTCAAACATGAGTTGTTACTTTCGCAACTCTTATACAACTGTTATACAGTTTTTCAACGACTGTTATATAATTTTAATATATTTTCAAAGCATGATCTTATTATTAAAAATAATCAAAAAGAAATTTTATGGACTCTTTGTTGTTTGTCAACTTTTATTCCGCTGCCCTACAACTGTTATACAAATTTTAAACATGTTTCAATACTTTTATACAACTTTAAGATATGAAATTTTAAAAGCTGCCATAATTGCAGTCGTTTGTATTTACAAATTGTCAAAAAGGTCTTTTAAGGACCATTTTGCTTGAGAAACTGTTATACAGTCGTTCTACAAAGGTTATACAAATTTAATATTTTTTTTTTTTGATTATTCAACTTTATAGTATGAAAGCTGGCACAATTGCGAAATTGTGAAAAGGTCTAATTGTTGCTTTAGAAACTGCTATACACCTGTTATACAAGTGTTATACAACTGTTATACGACTGTTATACAACTGTTATACGACTGTTATATAAATGTTATACAACTGTTATAAACCTTTTTTAACTTTCATAGAATTTTATAACATGAACTTTATAGGGCTGTCACAACTGTTTTAAGTGTTATACTGCATTTAAATTTTGGATGCAAACACAGAGCTAACACAGATTGATGTGCCCCTAGTTCATCTGCCGAGAAACCGCAAAAACACATCAGCACACACACCCAGACACCCACTCGCACACCTAATCCCAAGCCAAGCCAATCCAAGCCAAACCAAGCCAATCCAAACCTAGTCCATCCAATTTGTCTGGCTATGAAACTCAATTAGCTTGATTTGCGGCTTGGGGCACACAATTAGGTCTACTTGCAACACGTCCCTGTACTTGCAACATCTGCCGCAACTGGCGCTAACTCTGACTATATCCCAACCAACCCAACTGACTCATCCGACTCTTTGCAGAGCCCCAAATATCAGCCGCCGATTGACTTTGTGGACGACGCGGCGCTGAGTCCTCCCGATGGCTACAAGGACAACAGCCTGAAGAACACGCTTGGCGGCGCGCTAAGCGGACACATCTTTGGGGCGCAGCATCTGCAGCAGTTGCAAGTGATCCAGCGCTTGCAGCAGCAGCGGGCGGCCATGTTGGCGGCACGCAACAGCAACAACCAAATACCGCCGCCACCGCCGCCCGTTGGCAGCGTGCAACAGCAGCAACAACAGCAACAACAACAGCAACAACAGCAGCACCAGCAGCAGCAACAACAACAACAACAGCTTCATGCCACTGTGCAGCAGCAACAACAACAACAACAACAGCAGCAGCAACAACAACAATCCGAGGAGGACCTGCAGGGCGTTTGCACCGAATGCGCCGAGTGCGCCGAATGTGCCGCAAAGCAGCTGCAGGATGCAGGTGAGTCCCGACGACAAGTCCTTTTGGGGCGCCAATGCAATTAGCACGGGGGCCCAGGGCCCCGGGGGCCGCGCCTTCTTCCTCCTGCCCCATTCTTTCTCTCATTTTCGCCCGGCAAATATTATTCTACGTTTCCTTTGTGTAATCTAATTATGAATTATTTATGCAAACATTCAACATTCGCCGAGGCGCAGTCAAACAGCCAGACGCTGATTTATGCTGTGCCGCGCGGGCACGGGGCGGTGCCCAGTGGGCGTGGCAGTGGCGGGGCCAGACAGTGACCCCCCCACTGGGGGTCAGCGTTGAAATTTGTATTCCATTTCAAGCAGACATTGATTCTAGTCAAGCAATTTGAAGCATTTATTGTATATAAGCAATATTTGCATATAAGACCAAATTTTTGCATATAACCGATTACTTTCAAGAGCCTAGTATGAATATAAGCAAACTTTTAGAAATGTTTTCTATTCTATTCTATTTTAAAATTATATTGATTCTTGTCAAGCAATATTTGCATATAACCGATTACTTCCAAGAGTCTATTTTTGCTTATAATTTTTAGACATTTTTTTTATTCTCTTCTATTTCAAGCTGATTCTAGTCAAGATATTAAAGTATTTATTGTATAAAGCAATATTTGCATATAAGCGATTACTTTCAAGAACCTAGCTTTTGCTTATAAGCCGAATTTTAACAAATTTTTCCTTTTCAATTCTATTCTATTTCAAACTGACATTCATTTTTGTCAAGTAAATTTAAGCTTTGATGGCATAAGAGCAATATTTGCATATAACCGATTACTTTCAAGAGCCTAGTATGAATATAAGAAAATTTTTAGAAATGTTTTCTATTCTATTCTATTTTAAAATCATATTGATTCTTGTCAAGCAATATTTGCATATAACCGATTACTTCCAAGAGTCTATTTTTGCTTATAAGAAATTTTTAGACATTTTTTCTATTCTCTTCAATTTCAAGCTGATTCTAGTCAAGATATTAAAGCATTTATTGTATAAAGCAATATTTGCATATAAACGATTACTTTCAAGAGTCTAGTATTGCTTATAAGCCCAATTTTAACAAATGTTTCCTTTTAAATTCTATTATATTTCAAGCTGCTTTTGATTTTAGTCAATTAACTTAAAGCCTTAATTGCATAAAAGCAATATTTGCATATAAGTGATTGCTATCAAAAGTCTTTTCGAGTTTCTTTTCTATCAAAATCTTTTGCGATTAGTGTCAAAAGTCTAGTATTATAAGCAAATGTTTTCTATTCTATTCTATTTTATTTCATGCTAGCTATGATTTTAATCGAGGCGTTTTCAGCAGTAATTGCATATAAACGATTACTTTTACTAGACTTTGCTTATAGCAATATCTATATATTCCATTCCATTATATTATAGCCAACTAACTTCAAGAATATATTGTATATAGGCAATGTTTGCATATAAACGATTACTATTAATAGTCTAGCTTTGTTTATAGGGAAATGTTTATTTTATTTTGTAATCTTAAGACATTTATTTACATTTTATTATATAGAAAATTTGCTTTTATCCGATCAATCAGTCTTACTTGCATAGACATTAATGGCATCTGTAAATTTTAATTTGCGTACAGGCAAAAATATATGAAAGTAATCAAGAAACTAAACTTAAATGCAGAGTTGGCGACTGAAAATCGCATATAGAATTTGCATATAAGCGATTAAATGCATATAGCAGAAGAAATGTAGTTCAGATAATGCTCAAAGATTAAATTTGTGGAAAGAATTTATTACTTTGCCCGAAAGAGTGCATCATATAAAAGATATATACTTGTGATTTATAATATATTTGCATATAAGCGATATGAACAAGTAAAGTAGCCTTGGGGCTATGAGTGGTAACCCCCTGGTGTGCGCCCCTGTGCACTGTCTGGCTGGGGACGCCATTTTGTTCTTCCATTTTTGGCGCAGTCCCTTGAAATTTTATAGTTAATTAAATTTCATAAATTATTGCTGCCAAAGTGCAGCTGAGCGTAGGTTTTGGCTTATGAACGGCTGGAGGAAGTTGTAGATTAAAGCTATTTAAAACTGTTATACAAGTGTTATACTGTGCGAAAAGATAAAACAGAGATGAGTTAATTGAAAGCAGAGATGAAAAGCTCATCGAAAAGAAAGGAAATACAAATTAAAACAAGTAGGGAAAGTTTTCAGTAGGAAGGATATGGTATATCTTATACCCTATTGGGTCATAGCCTGAATCATTATATGGCTTTATTTTTGGTTCCTTTACTGAAGATCTTTTTTTTTACGTGGGTGGATTTCAAATCCTACGCGGCAACCTAGTTTTTCTAGGAGGGTCATGCCTATCGTCATAAGCGAGACTCGAACTCGAAACTCTTGTTTGACGGGACAGAGCCCTATACACTGGTCCACCGAGGCCCACCGAGGTATATCTTATATAGGATAGCTAAATGGTTCTGATACTGATTCGATTCTTGGGGAATTGGGTAGAACGATATATAATAAAGAATCTTAAGTGTATGTCAAATTTCCATTAAAAAAGCTTCAAAAATATGGAAAACATGGGATGAGCCGACTTTTAGTTGTATGACAACTGTATGATATAGTGTTGCGATCCCTAGGAAATTTCGTGGAACTATAGATAATATCAATTTTTAAGTACTTCCGAACTTTCAATACAAAATGTTGAAAAACATGGAAAATATTTGGAAATTCCATTTCCATTCCATTCCTATCCAGAGAAAAAAATAATATTATAAAAAGAAATCTGAGAGAAGTAAGGAAAGAAAACGAAATAAAAGTAGAGATAATAATAGCCTGTGGGCTCAGGATTAGCTAAACTTATAGCGAAAATTGGAGACAACAAAAGTTGAAAATATCAGAAATGCATCTGATAAGCACTCTATAAAAAAAGCTTATACAATATCAACAAATTGCACAATTTTCCAAAATACTTCTGAATTTCCAATTTCCTCTACCCGCATTTACGCAAAAGTCAATAATTGTTTTTACCAGGGGGTTCCCGACTGTAATATTGATTGATTGATTGATTTTTGTGAATTACCGTCAATTCGAAAAACAAAGCGCATGTTGTGCCTGCTGCTCATTGGGTTTGCCCTCCATCAAGAATAGAAGGACAATTTTGATACCATAAATTGGGTTGGTTGGGTTTGGTTGGGGTTTGACTTAAGACCGTTTACCGAGGTCGGGGGGCATTTGCATTAATATCGGTCACGGTTTATTGATTATCAAAACAACAAACGAAATGGAACGTAACAGCAGGAGGAGTGCTGGCTGGAACTGGGTAACATTTAATTGTTGCGCCTAACGAAGCGGAATGTGACCAAGTTGGACCAAAGCCAAAGCCAACCCTGCGTATAAAGCCGGGGGGACGGCCCTACCCAGAGCGATCCTTCAAGCGCGCTTCCGCTTGTTATCAAAGCGAGCGCAACAGGCAAAACTATATGACAAATGGTTTCATTGATCTTGCAGACAAACTGTTGCATACCCTGTACACATGGAGGGCGTGAGAAGCTTAACTGACTTTGTGAACCCAGCTTCTAGTTGAGTTATAAAGCTGAAATTTGGTATGGAGGTACTGATTTGATATAGTTACAATATGAGCAGGGAATTGAGAGAATGTAACAAGATAAAGCGCTTTAGTTGACTAACTTAAAGAACTCGGAAACTATTGGAGATATAATACTGAAAGTTGGTGTGCTGCTTCTGTTATGATAGACTTACTTTACGAGTACAGAATTGTGTGAATGTGACAAGATAGAGTGATTTAGTTAACTGACTTTATGAACTCGGCAACTATTGATTATAAAAAGCTGAAATTTGGTACGCAGTGTCTGGCATGCTAGATTTACTCTGTCAGCAGGATATTGAATGAATATAACAAGATAGAGCGCTTTGGTTGACTAATCTTATGAACTCGGAAACTATTGGAGATATAATACTGAAATTTGGTATGCAGCTTTTGTTATGATAGACTTATTTTACGAGTTAAGAATTGTGTGAATGTGACAAGATAGAGTGCTTTAGTTGACTGACGTTATGGACTCGGCAACTATTGATTGTATAAAGCTGAAATTTGGTATGCAACTTCTGGTATGATAGAGTTACATTATGAACAAGGCATTGAGAAATGGAATGGTCTATACGAACAAGAGGAAATTTAGGAACAAAAATGTTCCAACTTGCAGCATATCCACCAGTCGAGTTGTTTTATGTAATATCCCCCCTTGTTTCTCTCTCACAGAATGCACCTCAGCCCAGTGCAACGAGGAGCTCACGCCCATTGGAGTGCCAGCTGTGGCGCTGCTGCCATTGCATACCAGCTCACCGGAGCGTCGCATCACGCAGAAGGAGATCATCGCCGGAGAGGAGAGACCCAAATATGTGCTGCAATCGCAGTACAAACCACAAGCGGCAGCCGCAGGTAAAGTTGACCCAAACCCAACCAAACCCAACCCAACCGAACCGTGCCAAAGCAACCCCTACCCAAGCCCCCCATATTTAAAGTTCAATTATGTCATTAGCTTTATTACAATATCATGGCATTATTATTGTTGTTATATATCTGTTATATCTGTTATATTTGCTGCATACACCCTGCTCGATAAAGCACACGCATCTCCCATACAGCGCGATCTCCCCCAATTGACACAGTGCAAAACAAATTACATTTCTCATGCGATGTACCAAATTCAAAACTATATATATACCTATATATGATATCATCTATTGAATATTCTATATAAGGCGTTCCTCCCCTGCTGAGCATCGTACATAGAGCATTTCTTTTATTATTGCATTTCGTCAAATTTCAGTTTGACATTCAAATGGAAAGCGAATTTCATTGTTGTTATACAACTGTCATATAACTGTTATACAAGTGTTATACAACGCTAATTACGTATGAAGGTGCTAATATTACAGTTTGAGTACATAACTGTTAGCCATTGCCTGCTAGACGACTGTAATAAGCAAATTAAGCAACTGTTATACAAAGTTTATGACAACATTTTTTGAATGAATAGGAAAATTTACACCCTTATTATAGAACTGTTATAAAGCTTTTTATACCCTTCAGCTTTAACAATTACAATTTGCTTATCATACCATTAAAATTATTATACAACTCTTATAAAACTGGTATACAGATGATACTAATATTTAAACTGTATTTAGAAAGTCATTTCCGAGGCTATTCATTTGTTATACAGCTGTTATACAAATATTGTGAACAAAAAATTAGCTTATCCTACATTTACCTTATACAACTTTTACAGAACTGTAATACAGATTATACAGACCAATATCAAAATTGCATATCGAATGTTTCTGAGGCTATACGTTTCTTTTATAACTGTTATACAACTGTTATACAACTGTTATACAACTGTTATAAAACTGTTATACAAACATTTTAAACTCACAAATTAGCTTATCGTAACATAAACGTTATTGTACAACTGTTATATAACTGCAAATTCGCTTCAATTTGTCATTTAAACTGCTTTCAACTCGCTCATAATATGCCTCCCGCTGCCCCCAATCGCTCTCAGTTGCTCTCGCTCTCGTTCTCAATCTCTCACCCCCTGCCACTGTCTCTGTCTCTTTCTCAATGCAAAAATATGTACAATGCTCTCTTCTTGTCTGACAAACGCGTATAACACTTTCAATTGGCTACGTCGTTCGCTGTGCCTGTGCTTAATTCTGTTTGAGTGTATGACAGTCAAAGTTAGAAGGGATCCGGGCCATAGTAGCCGGCCCAGTTCCAGTTCCAGTTCGAGTGCCACTACCGGTCACCTGACCGGCTATGGCTCCGTCTCCGTATCCGGCTCCAGCTCTAGCGCTGCCTCTAGCGCTGGCTCGGGCCCTGGCAACGCCTTGATGCCAGCCGCAGCAGGAGCAGCCGCAGCTGCAGTAGCTCCTAGCAGTAGCACAGCCAAGAAAAAAAGATATGTTGTTGAAACTATTACCACTATGACCACAGTGACCGAGCGACGGATCATCCGGGAGGCGCACGAGGATGTGGCAGCTGCAGCCAATGCCGCAGCCGCTGGCGTGGTGACCACAACGGAAATGCTGCCACCGGCGCTGCCGGCCAAGGCAAGTGCCACAGCAGCGGCAGCCGCCGCGGTGGCAGCTGCAGGAGCAGGCACTACCACATCGGAGCCATATGATGAACAGAAGCCGCCACCCATACCGCCCAAGGAGACAGCAAACACACAGATCAGCGGCATATTGAAAGGTGGCAAGCTCTGGAAACAGGACTCCATTTCACAGGTAAACGCGAAAAAAAAGCCAGCTTTTCCAACACTGATCATACGCATCCCTTCCAGCAATCGGATGACCAGAACAACACCACCTCCGAGGATGAAAGTGGCGCCACTAAGCGTTCCGTGCGCTTTGTCACCGAGGATCAGGCCAACGCAGGCACCGATGGCGACAACCAGTCGCTGGCCGGTGATCTGGACGACAGCGAGAATCAGATCAACGAGCTGATACCCATTAAGAAGCATTCCACGCTCTTCAACAACGCGCTGCGTCCCAACTCGGCGGTGCGTCAACTATTTCCCAGCGTCTCGGCACAGCAGGCGCCGGTCTTGACCTCGGAGGCGTTGCGTGCCTTCGATGAGTCCAAGCGTGCCGGCTGCCTGGTCACCCATTTGCCCGGCAGCTGCGGTGATTCGGATACCCTGCGACGCAGCATGGAGCGTAATATACTCAGACGTTCGCTCATCAAGTAAGTCCGCATCCCCAAGTCTAGATATATATCGATTCCTTGCTCATTGTGTGCTTCTCCCGCTGCAGAAAAAAGGCCGTCAAATCGGATATTTCGCTGGAGGAGCGCATTAAGCAGCTGACCTGTGACATTGATGAGGACCTCGCCGAGGAGCTGTCACTGGCACGTGTCTCTGATGGCGACCAGGAATTGGATCAGGCCTGTGAACGTGATTGCGCCGAGTTGGCGCAACGTGACAGTCCCGCCGGCGAGGAGAACCCCAACACTTTGGCTCCGAAATTCATGAACGGCGAGAAGAGCTTCTCGCCCAGCAGCTCCGTGTCCAGTTCATCGAGCGGCTCGTCGGCCTATAAGAAAATCGCCGACATTTTCAGTCGCGACAAAAAGCAGGAGAAGATCATGGAAATGGAGGAGAATCCCATTGTTATAATACCACAGGTAAAACAGAATGGAAATTTTGAAAATGAACGAAAATTTTCAACAGCTGTTTTAACTGTTATACAACTCTTATACAACTGTTATACGACTGTTTTACAAGTTTTACAAAATATTTCTATGACTTCTATGCAGAAAACTGTTATACATGAAGTATAAACTGTTATACACAATATACAATTTGTATAATGTTTATTGAACGGCTGAAAAGTGCTATAAACAGACAGACATTGTTCTAAAACTGTTATACACAATATAAAAGTTGTATAATATTGATTTAATGTGACAATTTTTATTTAACTGTTATACTACTGTTATATATTTGTTATAAAACTGTTATACAGTTAAGAATTTCTGATTTCAAAACTGTTATACTGTCTCAATTTTCTGTGTCCTTGCAACTGTCTAACATCACTTGTTCTTTGTTCAGGAATGCCGCTGTCCCGCTGCACCGGATCTGGGCATGGGCATACAGGTGCCCGTGGTGCACACGCAAATCCATCGCACACCGCCACGTCAAACGGAGCCCAAGCGTCAGTTCCTCTCGACGCTGGCGCCGCTCACGGCCTGCGTGGCTGGCAACAAGGACGATCTGAGCTCCTACTACACGCTCGCCGCCGCCGCTGCTGCCCACCAGCACGGACATGCGGCCCATGCGCATGCGGCACACTATGCCGCCGCAGCTGCAGCAGCGGATTACAACATGAGCCAATTGCTGGGCGCAGCAGCAGGCGGGGAACAGGCAGCAGCCGCCGCGGCTGCAGCAGCTATGGCAGCGCAGGGCTTGCCGCTGCCTGGGGCACAGGACGACCAACGTAAGGTGGCGCCAGATGTAATTGCCGGCACACCGGGTCAGGAGACAACGCAACAGGATGAGTTGGCCGCATTTGCGCAGGCCGAGGCGAAGCGCACGGAGCAGCTGAAGAAGCGCTACACGGGCGGTGACCCGGGTCAGTCGCAGTCGCAGGCGAGCAGCGATGATGACGAGCAGAACGACTACGGATTCAACAAGCGGCCATCGGTGCGCGGCATCAAGCCCAAGTTCAGTTCCACCAACGAGATCTTGGCCCAGATGCAGGAGCAGCTGACGCAGCAGATCCCGACGACGGTGATCAGCAGCCAGCCGGTGCCGCAGGCGGTGAAGGGTTATGCCATACCCAACCAGGGCAAGCCGCACTCACAGAATCCCTCGCCTCAGAATGTGCCACAACAGCAGCAGCAGCAGCAGCAGGTGGTGCAGCAACAACAACAGCAGCAGCAACAGGCGGCTGCAGTGCAGCAGCAGCAGCAGCAGGCGGCACATTTGCAACAACAAATGGCCGCCGCTCTGCAGGCCAACACCATTGCCCAGCAGAAGACGGAGCAGCGCACCTGGAGCTTCTACAGCGAGAGCGGCGAGCAGCAGCGTTTCCCCGTGGATGCCGCCGCCGCGGCCGCCATACAGCAGACCTACTATCAGACCCTGCCCGCGGGCGCCATGTTCCGCCAGACCATGATACAGCAGGGCGCCACCGATGATGCAGCCAGCATGCTGTACGCGGCCGCCACACAGAATTGCCAAAGCGTCACGGCGACAGCCACCGCGACGGCCATCGAGCAGAGCAAGCACAGCAGCTACAGCAGCCACTTCGCCCGGAGCCCCACGCGCCGGCCGGAGTCGCCGCCGCCGTTGCGCAACTATCACCAGACCATGGTCCTCATCCCCTACAACGCGGAGACCTACTCCCAGTTCGCCACGAGCAGCAGCGTTGACCCCAAACTGGCGCACATCCAGCGGCAGAACATACTCGAATACCAACAGGTGAGTGGAAACGGCAGGGGATTCAGATTTATCGAACTTGAATGATTTTTCGAACATATCGAAAAATTTACATTGGGGCCATGTTTTAATCGCTCATAACTTGGTCAAAACTGCACCGATTTGGACTTTTTATATCGTTTTGTTCATAACTTTTGATTCCAATTCGTTCTTCATGCAAATTTTATTCAATTTGCAAAAATAATTTTTTTCAAATTTTTTGGATTTTGAGGTAAGGGTCCTGTGGGTCCTGGGTCCCTGTGTTTTGGAAAAATTTTGCAATCTAAAAACTCAATTCTTTTAGTTTTTTCCATTTCTGTGGTCAAAATAACTATAAAAAAAACTACTTTAAAACTTCTCCAGATGAGTTTCATTTTTCACCCAAAAATCGGTCTAAAATCGACCAAAATTTTGATTTGGAAACTGAAGAGTTTCATTTATGGGCGTATTTCAAATTCTCATAACTTTGCCAAAACTGTACCGATTTAGGATTGTTATACCATTTTATTCAATATTTTTGATTCCAATTCGTTTCTGATTCAAATTGTATTCCATTTCCAAAAATAATATTTTTTTTCTAATTTTTTGGATTTTGAGGTAAGGGTCCCCCCTGTGATTTGAAACAATTTTGAAATCTAAAAACTCAATATTTCAAGTTTTTTCCATTTCTGTGATCAAAATAAGCATAGAAAACTATTTTAAAACTTCTCCAGATGAGTTTCATTTTTCACCCAAAAATCGGCCTAAAATCGACAAAAATTTTCATTTGTAAAGTGAAGTTTCATTTATAGGCATATTTCAAATGCTCATAACTCAGTTAAAACTTGACCGATTTTGGATTGGTATTACATTTTGTTCATTATTTTTGATTCCAATTCGTTCCTCATCCAAATTTTATTCAATTTCCAAAAATATTATTTTTTTCTAATTTTTTGGATTTTGAGGTAAGGGTCCCCCCTGTGTTTTGAAAAAATTTTGAAATCTTAAAACTCAATATTTCAAGTTTTTTCAATTTCTGTGATCAAAATAAGCATAGAAAACTACTTTGAAACTTCTCCAGATGAGTTTAATTTTTCACCCAAAAATCGGCCCAAAATCGACAAAAATTGTGACTTGCAAGTGAAAAGTTTCATATATGGGCATATTTCAAACTTCCATAGCTCAGCCAAAACTGAACCGATTTGGACTTGTTATACCATTTTGTTCATCATTTTTGAATGGTATTTTGATTAGTTGCAGGGTATGCATTAGTCGACTATAGCTAATCGTTTTCTTTTAACCGTTTTGCAGGTGACACAGCAGACGATACGCGTGCCCATTGGCTATGCCTTGCCCGGAATGCAGTTGCATGTGGTCAGTGGGCGTGGCCATGCCTCCCACTATGGGCAGCATCCACATGCGGCACAGCAACAGCAGCAGCAACAACAACATCAGCAGCAACAACAACAACAGCAGCAGCGTCTGATGTCGCAACATTATCAATATGGCGCCGAGGGCGGCATGCCGGGCTTCAGCGAAAGGGGCGTGCCCGAGGGCGCAGCTGCGGTTTCCCACAGCGACTGCAATGCGATGGTCTCGCCGACAAGCGCCGCCGCCGCCGCAGCACAGCAACAACAACAACAACAGCAGCACCACCAACAGCAGCAGCAACAACAACAGCAACAGCAGTTGGGCGCCGCCGCCGCTGCTGCCGCCGCCGCCGCCGCGCAGGGCTCGGTGTATTACGCGATGAACGTATGACCCGGGCTGGAATAGTCGCTGCCAGCGGCGGTCATCGTTGAGCGCCGCCAGTGTCAACGCGTCGAATTGTCAGCGACTTCAGTGCATTTGGGCGCCGCCGCCGCGGCCGCAGCCGCCGGTAGCAGCAGCAGCTGCAGCAGCGCCAGTGGCAGCGGCAGCGGCAGTGGCAGCAGCAGCGGTGGCAGCTGCAACAGATGAGCGGCAGAGCCCCGGGGGGCTTGACCCAAAAGCTAGTTAAAGTTCATCCAAAACATAATGTCCAAATCAACCGATATACCCGATGCTCAAATAAGTTGCGATATTTCCTACGTTGGCGCCACGCGTGCGTCTTGCTGTTGCTGTCTCTGTCTCTGTCTAAGTGCACTATTTGCCTCTCACTTTCTTAACTCTGTGTGTGTGTGTGTGTGTGTGTGTGTGTGTGCCTGTCCTCGCCCTAACCTCAATCCTTAACCCTTTGAGAACCAAAAAAGTATGCAACAAAATTTGTTTGTTTAACATGCTAAAATACTCATTAAAAAATAATACTAAAAATTCCAAAAAAAAAAAATACTAAATAAATTAAGCATAAATTAATTAATTAAATTAAAAACATTTCACAACACTGCAACCAAAATAGCAAAAAAATACCAAAATTAATTAAGCAAATGAATTTATTTATTACCTGCTGGGTGCTACGAATGCAACAACAACAACCACTTAAATTAATTAATTAATTAATTAACAATTAAATTAAATTGAAATTGAAAATTCGCTTGAGTTTCGCTTTGAAAAACAAAAACTAAAAAACACTTTTGCTCAATGTGAGAAAGAAACGAAAAGGGAAACGAAAATTGCATTTGATTTTAAGTGAAAAATCGACAGAAATTAAATTATTATTATTAATTATATTAATTATATATAATTAAACAACTTTATATATATATATCAATATATACATATATTGTATTTGAATGTAGTGCAATTTGTTGCAAAAACAACTTTCTCACACACAAAGGAGAGGGAATCACGTAATACCAGTTGATACCAGGATAACGGATACCGGATCCGATACCGGAAACCGATTCCGAAACTAGAACAAAAATCAAAACCAAAAAAATAACACAATTCTTAAGAAATTATCAACAAAATATTTAAGAACAAATTTATATATACTCATGCACTATACCTAAGCGTTTGTAACGTTTTAACGTAACCCTAGTCCGTCTGAACTCAAGTAACAAAGCTCTGAGTAGAGCTAGAGTCATGAAATTTGGTATACAAAGTCTACTTAGACTATAAGAACTATACTCATCGCATTTTAGTTCGAAAAAACCATGGCAAGCTAACAACACTATAATTTTACCTCTCGAAACTCGGCTTTACTAAGAGCAACAGTCACTAAATTTAATGTTTAACATTCATATAGTCTAAAAAAAACTGTTCATAAGCAAATTGTACTCACAAAAACAAAAACAGATTAAACTACACGAATTCGACCTCACGTAACTCACCTTCTAGCAGAGCTAGAATTACGAAATTTGGCATACAAAGTCTACGTAGACTATAAGATCTACGTTTAAGCATTTCGGTCTGAAAACACCATGAAAAGTTTACGCCATAGCAACTTAATCTTTCGAAACTCAGCTTCTAGCACAGCTAGATATATGAAATTTGGTATACAAAGCCTACGCAAACAATAAAAACCATGTTTTAGAATTTCGAAAAGCCCTTAAAAACTTGCACCACAGTAACTTGACCTTTCGAAACTCAGCTTCTTTGAGAGTTACAGACCCGAAATTTGGTGTCTAACTATTATGTATTGTATAAAATCTTTTGATAAGCAAATGGTTCTCAAAAGACACTAACAGATTGAACTACAATAACTTGACCTGTCGAAAATCAGCTTCTAGAAGAGCTAGAGGTATGAAATTTGGTATATAGAAGCTTAGATACTTTCTGTGGGTCAACTCATAGACCCAAAGAGAGAGATAGAGAAACAGAACGAGAGTGCACATATATTTTGCAGTCAAACTTAGGTACAGGGTATTAGCTAGTCGTACCACATCGACTAGATCATTTCTTAAGTGTGCGTGTGTTTTTTTCTTAACTTAGTAAATATCATATATAAATGGAACAACTTTATAATTAGAGCTAAACTTAAGCAATTATTATTATGATTTAATTCTAAGCCTAAAATATTGATTTGAATTTTATAATATTATGTTATATACCATTTTTTTTTTTCTCTTTTTTTTTTGTAAAATAAATAAGCAATGTATAATTTCTATAATTTTGGCATTTTCGGATTGACGAAGTGAAAAATACCCTTGCAGTTTCTGAAACACATAACTAAGTGGGATTGCAATATGATACAGATCAAATTTAGAAAACTACTTTGATTTTTATTGAATTTAGTTTGGATTAGGTAGAAGTCTTCCATTTATTTTGTATAGGGAAAAGCAGAAGTAAATTGAAATTCCCTTGATTGGTTTTTGAGTTTATAAAAATCACAATAGATATTATATAGATTTCATTTTTTTTTGTAATATCTTTTATAGATGAATTTCTATAGTATTTTGATTTGGATTCAATTTAGTAAGTTTAGTTAAAGGGCTTTCCTCTATAGTTTGTTGAGTTTGGTATATTTTGGTATGATGCTTAACGTATAATTTTCCGATCTAGCAAATATATGTTTATAAACAAATAAAGCGCAGCTGAATACATTTTCAAGATCTAATGCAAATCGCATATAGAGTACAGATCTGTTTCTAAAACTACATATATCATAGAACCCACTGCAAGGGTAAAAACTTCAGGTTCTTCGTACTTCTCTGATTTCTTTTATTAAACTTTGGCATATATTATTTTTGATATATATTATATATATTTTGATTTGTTATTATGATTTCTAAAAGGTTTTTCATTCGCTACATTTGATATGCATAGTTGAAAGTGGGGGGATTTCTATGCTTTATAGAGATGCCGGCTTTATCCATATGCGTATTTAATTTGTAAGCTGCAGTTTGTTTGGGTTTCATGAATACATATATATATGCATATATATATCGAGCACATATATCTAGGTATATATATGTAGTATGTATGTACACTCGTATCTATTGTATCATTCTTAATGTTAAATCAACTATCTCTAAGTCAAAGTGCCAAAGTTGCACCTCCAAAACCAAAAAACCAAAAAAAACCGAAAGCTTGTTAGAAATTTGAAACAGGTTCTACAAAATATATATATATATAAATATACTAAACTCACGAATTGATTGAAAAATTGATACAATACTAACTAGGTATATATCGGTATATATAAATATAATTATACATATTATAATATAGCCTAGCATATAAAGGATCTTCCGGTTTACATAAGATCCACACAGTTTGCCACAGATTTTCATAGCATACTTTTTGGCTGGGAATCGCTGTGGGATTAGACCCTGCGCCCACTAAAAATGGGATATAATAATTCTCCACAAATGTTTGTCAGAGGCAGCTAAATATATAATCTATGACTCTCTTTTGAGTCTATAAAACTCATTCTTTTTCTAAATATCAACGAATCCCCGTTTCGATAAATGTTTCATAGCACTAAAATTTGCTATAAAGTTCTATATGGAAATGCATTTATCCAATAAAAAATCGATACCATCCCAAGTTCAGTTGCAAATCAATAAATACTACAAAATAATGGCAATAAAAAACTCTATACTCCGCGATAACATACAAATATATGTTCTTATAGAATAGATACACCCGATTCAGTTAAATTTTACTACCTCGATGCTTATTGAATTTAGATGTAATATTATTATACTCGAAGGTTTTTCGGTGAATTGCGAGTGTCGATATAAGCTCGATATATAACGAATTCGTCTGAATGTGCAATCAATATATAATGATTTCTCTCGATATAAGAACTTTCGATAAATTTTTTGACAAAAGGAATAATTACTTATCGATTTTTGTAAAAAAAAGATAGATGCACAACGAGTTTCGATGTGATGAAACAGATATAACGAAATTCGATAAATTTTAAATGACGATATATGCTTTATAAGAAAACAGGAATAAAAATGTATAGATTTTCTTAAAAAAAAATGAGAGTTGGTATCGTTATAAGATCTTTAACAAATTTTGATAAATTCTAATTTTCGATATATGAACAATATGCCAAGATTTTGGATAAATTTCTGATGTAATCCAAAGTTGGAGAAAAGAAATAAATATTTATCGATTTTCGCAAAAATCGGTATGTTTTTGTTTGTAAAAATTTGAATTATTCATAACTGAACGAAAAGATTAAGATGATTATCGCTAATATAACTAACGATCATAAAAAAATCGATAAATTGTTTAGAGAGAATATCTTAATTAGGAAAAGTCTATATTTCTCATATTCTTCTTTCCTTTTTGATGAAATAAGACCAAAAACAAACTCAATTTTTATATGTCCAACAGATTTTTCCGTTAGAAAACTGAAAGAACTACCACAATAATCGATAGAAATGCTACAAAAACCTTCCAGAAATACCAAAATTTGGTATATAATACACGTTAAACCTCAATTCCACCAGAACGATTAAAGCTAAATAGCTGGGTTATAGTTTTAGAGCCGATACTAGTAAAACTGATCCATAGCTGCCTGACTTCAATAACAGCTGTAGTTCTTGCGGTATTATTAAGAAATTGTCTTGAGAACGTGATAACTATGATGCTACAGATGGTCCCAGAGTTTCATATTATATATACACAAGTTATAGCATGAAATTTTTGGGGCAAACTATGCAACGATAGCGCAGGGTAACTCATAGTCGAGCAGACAAAACAGCTAAAAATATGCTATGAAACTTGAATATGGGCGAAATTGTGTCGAAATTGTGGCGAATTGGTAAAACGGAATGCGTTCGCGTTTACTAAAAAAGCAAATCTCAAGTAAATAGTTCTAAATTGAAAAAAATATGTCTATGAAGCATAATATATGATCTTATATATATGTATGATTATTCATATATGAATATATATATATATATATATATAGTATATACTACAACATGAACAACGCATAGAATTGCTCAAATCGAGCGATTTAGTTAGTGCTACGTTTAGATTTCTAGTTTTAGGGCCCCAAAAAGCCAAAGCAAAACGAACCTAGGCATAATGAACATGAATATATATCTATATATATAAATGATATATGTAACTATATAGTATATATATAATTTTTAAAGAAAATTCAACGGAACAATATAGAAAGCAAAAGCGCAATTTTAGGCGCCCAAAAATTTTGAATTCAAAAATATAACTTAAAACTTGAATTGATAAAGCAGCGCGATTTGCACATATATATAGTATATATAATATATATATACATATACAAATATACATACTAATATAATATATGATATATATATATATATATATATATATATAAATATATGATTTATGTAATACATAAATAAACAGCTGTAGTAGGGGAATACCCATAACAAAAGCTAAAAACAATACACGAAAATGGAGAAAAGTGGAGAAAAATGGAGAAAAATGAAGAAAAAATTTTATTTTTTGTTAATTATTTTTTTTTTTAATTAAAGGGCATGATACATATACATATATATATAAAGAAAAACAGCTATAACTAATTTTTTTCTATGCAAAAAATTGTAGTTGACAAATTATATATGGAAAATTAAACAATATATATATATATATAGACATACATATACTAATCTATTGAATGGTTATGATAATAATACTTATGATTTTTTTTGTGGCATGCAACAACAACAACAAAAACAACACACAAACAACCACAACAAAAAAACAATGTGAAAAATATGTATTCATTAAATTATTAAGTAAATAATAAAAAAAATAAGTATATATATATAAATATATACACACACACATATATATATATATATATATATATATATACATAGTACATATGGCAACAACAACAACAACAACTACAGAGCAAAAGACAACAAATTTGCAGCATAAATAAACAAGTTATAAATAAATATATATATATATAAAAAATAAAAAAAATTTTCAAAAAAAAACCAAAAAATCATGACTGAGCCCCGAAAATGACTCAAAAAGTAAATTTTAAACAAAAACAATTATATGAAAAATGAAAATAAAACAACAACAAAATATTGAACAAATTTCGACTTGAGTTCTAAATATTTCGGATTGGATTGGATCCCTTTTTTCGGCGCAATTATTGATAGAACCCGAAAAACACAATTCATTTCTAGTGTCGTGACACTCTCCCCAACAACGCAGATAAGAAAGCAAATCTTTAAAAACAAATCCGAACTGCGAGCTGGGAGACGATCGAGATATGCTGAGCAAAGCGGAACGAAGCTGATAGTTGTCGCCGCTGGCAGTGCTGGCAATTTGGCTTTTTTATAGCCAACACGTTGCGAGCAGGTAAAAGCAAGCACTGCTTTTTATGCTAGAGATATTTTATCTCAAGCTTTTACAATGTAGGACAAATAGCAGGTTGATATTCGGCACGCCGACGATTTGATACTCTTTTCGAAGATATCGTGTATATAGAAATATTATATATAAGAATAGAATTGTCAGCGACTGTTTATTATTACAGCCGAATCCCGATAATTTGTGCCCCGCTTAATCGAAAATCGTGATAATTCGAATAAATTTCTGGTCCCCTGAAAAACAAAATCCTATTAATAAAAATCTCGTTAAATCAAAAACAAAAAAATTTCAATCCCCTTGGCATTTCGAGTTATCGGGATTCGACTGTATAATTATATGTCCAAAACAACCCCATCGGGTCAAAGCCTGAAGCACTATTTGCCTTTTATTACTACTTCCTTCACTGAAGAGTTTTTTTTTGCGTGGTTGGATTTAAAATCCTACGCCACAACCTAGTTTTCCTAGGAGGGTACTCGCGAGACTCGTACTCGCACCATCCACTGGTCCACCGAGGCCCCCTGTTTAATATCATATATTAAAATAGCTTGAAAAACATGGAAAATATAGGTAAAGCCGAGTTTTACTTCTAAGACAGCTATATGATAAAGTGGTCCAATCAATTTTAAATTTATTCGAGAGATGGATGATATAGAGTCTTATGTTTTTGTAAGCTTTGAGTTTAATAGCTTGAAAAACATGGGAAACATAAGCCATTCCGACTTTTTCTTATATAATAACTACACGATATAGTGTATTTGGTGTATCAAATTTGGTGGTGCGATAGATAATACAGAATCATTGAAAACTTTTAATCCAATAGTTTATCAATATGGACAAATATATGATTTATTATAGAGTGTTCCCTTTGAAATTTAGTAGAACTATAGTTTATATAGAGGGGCCTTGATGGACCAATGGATAGCGCACTGTCCCGCCCAACAAGAGGTGCGAGTTCGAGTCCCGCTCATGTCGATAGGCATGATTTTCCTAGAAAAACTAGGTTATGGCGAAGGATTTGAAATCCAACCGCGTAAACAAATGTTCAGTAAAGAAAGCAGATGTAAAGACAAATAGTGCTTTAGGCTGTGACCCAATAGAGTTCTTATTGTAAACTTTGAATTAAATAGCGTTAAGAACATGATAAATATGGGCAAATCTGACTTATATTAGTATACTACAATATCCATATATTGTGCTCCGATTCTTTTGAAGTTTGGTGAGGCAATAGACAATAGAGAATCTCAAGAATATGTGAAAATTCAATACAAAAACTTAAAAAACTTAGGAAATATGGTTGTGATGTGCATTAACTTGTATGGCAGCTTTATGATATAGCGGCTCGATTTTTATAAAATTTAATGGAGCGATACATTACATAAAAACTGAAGTGCTTGTAAAATATTAGTCATAATATAAAAAACGACTTTAAGATATAAGGAAGCTGTATGGTATTTTGGTCGAATCTGACCGGTCCCGACAAATCTGGCTTTACAAAGCTTCCGTTTAAAGGTCTGAAGTCTTATACCTAGAGCTAATCCTAAAATATAAATTCCCAGGTGCCCAGAAAGAGAGAGCCCCTAGAGAGAGTGACTTGCCTTAGCCATTGCCCCGAGCTTTCCCTTTCTAGCTACTTTCACGCTAAATTTTGGCTTGCTTTTGGGGGCCTGAAAAGTAGGCAACACCGCTGAGAGCTGGGTGCAGGCAATGGGCTGTCTCCGGCGCGTCGGCGCTTGGATGTGGTTTAGTCTGTCGCTTGACGTGCTTCGAGTCGCAACAGAATCCCCAACATGAGCTGCCCCTATGCTAGCAATGGGTAAGTCCGCCCCCCCCCCCCCCCACACACACCCCTAAACACACATCGTAATAATTCCCAACCAATTCTTAACAAAAAACAGCAACGATCACGATGATGCAGCCGTTCCTCTGTCCACGGATGTGGGTAAAATTTACGGTGAATATTTGATGTTGGACAAATTACTGGATGCACAGTGTATGCTCTCCAAGGAGGACAAGCGACCCGTGCACGATGAGCATCTCTTTATCATAACGCATCAGGGTATGTACCCCTCTCTCTTTCCATATCTATATCTCTATCTCTATCTCTATATCTATCCAATTATCTATCGTATTTAGCCTATGAGCTGTGGTTTAAGCAAATTATCTTTGAATTCGATTCCATACGCGATATGCTCGATGCGGAGGTCATCGATGAGACCAAAACACTGGAGATTGTCAAGCGACTCAATCGGGTTGTGCTTATATTGAAGGTAAGACCGAGATAAGACTACTTTTGAGGGCTTAGGGGGTTCGATAGGGCTGCAATTGAAGTCATCTTTTGGGCTGACTGGAAATAAGCCAAGGGCTACGATCATAAGATACTAAAAATTGGACTTAAAGATTCCCTTAGTCAAATACTGAAGTCTTCTTTAATATCTCTTCATATACATCTCTCCCACTTTTTAAAGTCAACTTTTCTAAACTTCAATTGATTCTACATTATTCTTTGTCAAGAAATGATATATATACTAACATTGAAATAGAGTTTTTTACTTCAACTGAAACATCATACTTTTTTCTTCAAAAAAGAACTGTTCCAACTCTAAAATAGAGCCCTAAAAAGTGCAAGACCAGAAATGTATATAGGATCCCTCGTACAATCATATTTTCAGTTTTCATACCTGAAGTTTTTTTTGTAATGCTTTCACTTTATTTCTTAAAATGCGTAAAAACTGAGTGTTATCGGCTGAGAACAAAGTATCTGAAATTTGGACTTAAAATTTTGGTAGTCTTAATTGTCTTAACTTTAGATTACCTTAGATTTGGGTTCCAATTTATATGAAAAATCATATAAACAATATTTATAGATTTCCGATTTCATATAATATTAGGATTTACTCAGTTCCAAAAAAAAACTCTACCTTTAACAGAAGGTTAAGTTGGGATCTAGTGATAAAAACCTGTATTAGATAAATATAATAATCTCCTCATATTCCGAAGCTTTCTTCTGGTAAAGAACAGCATGGTTCATTCTATGGATAGGTTCTCTAGGTTCTCCCCAAAAAGCTTTCAAAATTTGCCTGAAGTCTACACGAATCAACTTTTGCTCTGTAATCCCTATGAAGTTGAAAGTTGAAAATCTTGGGGGAACCAAGTAAAAAATATCACCAAAAACATAGGATACACATAGAAGAAACATAACAGAAACAAAGGAGAAGCATAGAAGAAGCATAACAGAAACAAAAGGGAAACATAGAAACATAGGCTATAGACAGGAGAAACATAAAAGAAACATAAGAAAAATATAGGAGAAAAATAGAAGAAACATAGAAGAAACCTGACAGAAACAAAGGAGAACTATAGAAGAAGCATAACAGAAACACAAGGGAAACATAGGAGATACACAGGAGAAACATAGGAGAAACATAGAAGAAACATAGAAGAAACATAGAAGAAACATTTGAAAAACATAAAAGAAACAAAGGAGAAACATAAGAGAAACATAGGGGAAGTCTTCCCCACACTTCAGTCTAGTAAATCTCTCACTGTACAACATTACTTTTTTCCCATTCCATCATATCATACTATACTATTCTCTCTTTCTATCTCCTTCTTTTTCTCTCTCTCCGTCTCTCTATCCCTATCTCTCTCCCACCTTCCCACTGGCCTCAATAGTTACTGGTCGACCAGGTGCCAATTCTGGAGACAATGACCCCGTTGGATTTCATGGACTTCCGCAAATATCTGGCGCCCGCCTCGGGCTTCCAGTCCCTACAATTTCGTCTGATCGAGAACAAGTTGGGCGTGCTCACCGAGCAGCGTGTGCGCTACAATCAGAAGTACTCGGATGTCTTCGGCAGCGATGTGCAGGCTCTGCACGCCATACGCAACTCCGAGGATGAACCCTCGCTGCTGGAGCTAGTGCAGCGCTGGCTGGAACGCACACCCGGCCTGGAGGAGGATGGCTTCAATTTCTGGGAGAAATTCCAGCAGAGCGTGGATCAGTTTCTGGAGGCACAAGTGCAGAGTGCCATGCAGGAGCCGGTGGAGCGGGCGAAAAACTATCGCCTCATGGACATAGAGAAGCGACGTGAGGTTTATCGTTCCATTTTCGATCCGGCGGTGCACGAGGCGCTGGTCAAGCGCGGCGACAGACGCTTCAGTCATCGGGCCCTGCAGGGCGCCATTATGATAACATTTTACCGGGATGAGCCGCGCTTCAGTCAGCCACATCAGCTGTTGACCCTGTTGATGGACATCGATTCGCTGATCACGAAATGGAGATGTAAGTGATAGTGTTTGGCGGGTGGAGGGAGATTGGACGGGGACTAAGTTGGGTTCAATTTTCCATTTCCATTTCAATTTCCACTTTTCTTTCCCATAGACAATCATGTGATCATGGTGCAACGCATGATCGGTTCCCAGCAGCTGGGCACCGGCGGTTCATCCGGCTATCAATATCTGCGCTCCACACTCAGGTGAGGCTCTCTAGCTGTCTCTTTCTATTTGTATACCATTCTCTATCTCCCTCTATCTCCCTCCCTCTCACTTTCAGCGATCGTTATAAAGTATTTCTGGATCTGTTCAACTTGTCTACGTTTTTGATACCCCGTGAGGCCATCCCCCCCTTGGATGAAACCATACGAAAAAAGCTAATCCATAAAAGTGTTTAAATTCCTATCCGAAATACCGAAAAAACCTTAATAAACTGCTTTTTTTTTTATTTTTATTTTTTAAATAACAATAAATTTTGTAGGCTTGAACGATTTTCTTAGCTCTGACCTATGGTAACTTCACTTATATTACACATAGAAATCTGAAATTTGGTATATGAATTCTTTAGTTTTCGAGAAACTTATTCTTATTCAAACACTATATAAAATACTGCTAAATTTCGAAGTCCAGCTCTAATTTATGATAACACAACTTAAAATATACATAGTATTCGGCAATTTGTTAGGTGGACCATCTTTTATCTATGGTAACTCTACTTATAGTGTACCTAGAAATCTGAAATTTGTTATATGGATTGTTACCTTTGCGAGGAACTGAAATATTTACAAAAATTACCTCAGATACTATCTAATGTAGTGTTTTCTTAAAGACTTTACAAATACTTTGATTACTCAGTTTATTTTGTAAACAAATTAATTGCTACATCAAGCTTAATTAATTTAGTTTTAATGGGCTTTACGTGCTTGAGAACAAGTGACATCGGATCAAGCGAGCTAAGATAAAGCCCATAAATTTGTCCCCAATGGAAGAGGTCATACGACCATTTGCTTAAAGCGATTTGTTTTTAAATTCCTTCCCTCAATTATACTATATTATGATATTTTCCAAATAGTTTGAATACATGTTTCTATATGGATTTTTATAATGAAGTAAAGTAAAGTTTTATATAACGATTTCTGGTATTCTAAATAGACTTGTTATATGAAAAGTTTCTCATGAATGTCTAAAAATAGTTGTTCTATTTATTCATCGATCCAACGATTGATCTATCTGTATCAAACCGTCCATCTCAGAGACTTTTCAAACTTGAAAGACCAAATTTAGTATGCTAATAATACGATAAAAAAAAACAGATTTCTATGAAAACTAACTGAAATCTCGAAATTTCTCAAAAATATTTTCAGAATAATTTTCGAAACCAAAGCCACAAATTAACATTTAAACAGTAAAAATATCAGTAGAATTTTTGTTTTTACAATCTTAAATATAGACGAAAATTATTATATTTTTTCTAAAATGGAAAAAATGGTATGTATAGCATTTAACTATCTTCAATAAACCCATTTACCCCTTTTAACTATCTTCAATAGTGGGAATACTTGATCTTACAAAATCTGTACTGTTTCGGAAGTATAATAAACACAATGTAAATTTTAAGTAAGCTCAGTCAAACTTGATGACGTCAGCGAGAAGCTGCGAGTCACGAGCATCTTGATACGCCTGAATTTCTATATATACAAATTTCTTTATATACTAAATAAAGTCTATATTTGCTAAGCGATTACTATGAAATTTTCAGAATAGATTAGAAACATAATAGTTTATTTACGTACCAGATTTCAAAAAGTTCTATTAATTGAAGCCTTTAGAACAACTAAAATAACACTCAAAAGACTCGGAATTTAGGAATTAGCTTGAATCCAAAAAAAGACTTGGTTAGAAATTAATCTAATCAACTTAGGAAGATGTACAGAAATAAGCTCTTCTATGGACTGTTAAAATAGACTTAAAAGAGACTATGAAATAACTGGGTTTTACCATAGATATAGACATAGTAATAGTATACATATTAGTTAGACTCTGGAATTTCCATACAGCTTGAGATTTAGTTGAAAACGTAATTTACATAGTGCGTATTGGATCGTAAAATCGACATCGATTTACCACCTTTTATACACTGATCCCATTTGAAAAGAGTGAAGAAGGGTATAATAGTTTTGTGAAAATGTAACAGGTAGAAGAAGGCGTAATCTTGAACAGGTTCAATAACCGATATTCCTGATATGTCTGTTCAAACTCATCAATCTCAGAGGTTATAAAAGCTAGAGCGTTCAAACTTCTCCTGAAGATCCCTACCATGCACAGCTCTAGTTTAATTTTGAATTTAAAAATGCCCCTTAGCCCGATAAACATATATTCTACAGTTCTTAACATAATGATGCGAGTCATAAGGAAATCAAAAATTTTAGAACGATCGGATTATAAGACATAGAAGCTGTAAGACGTATAAATGATCGAAAACGAGATAAAATGTAAAAAGGGTGAAAATATCTGTTTGAAAATCGGAATAAATACTCAGTTTTTTGAGATTTTATGGAAATGAAGTCAAAATAGGTACTTGCAGTGCGCACTTCTACAATGATCCAAGTTAGGAAAGAGCACATATGGATATAACTCTCAACAATAATATAAAATATAATATATAATATAGATACTTAAATCGGAATCTTATGTTTTTATATAACTGTCGCACTTTGATTTCAGTTTTAAGAAATTTTGAGTTAGGATTTGGTCTCAAAGTACGAGGATTACCAAGTCAAAGTAAATGGTATCATGTTAAGAGATTATAAACATTTTGAAATTGGCTTAGTAATTTGTTTATAGAGTTTTTCAAAGATAACACAAACAATTTTGGAAATTTGAGTAAACCTCGAGAAAAGTCTGTTGACGCTAGAAAATAGAGTCAAATTTCTCTGTAGCCTGACTCAAGGTAAATAATTCTATCTTTCTGATAGTCTTAGACCAACGGATGTGTACACGAAATATAATATATGGAATTCATGTTTATATTATAGATTATGATTTCACTTGTCTGTATATAAAGAGGCATACATATAGAGGTATATATGTATATAGTACGTAACCTTTCCCAATGGCCTTTTTTCATATATAGAATTGATAAGCATTTCACAGTTTCAAGTTTTCAGTTTCAAAGCAAACAACAACGAAATCGGATCGAAAAACTACAACAACAACAACAACAACAACAAGTGCAATTTATAATTGTGAAGCGGAATTAAGGTCAACTATATAGAGCGGGAGAGAGCGAGAGAGAGAAACCAATTTGAAAAATTCCAAAAATTTTATATAAGTCTATTAAAATGCAGCAAATTCAATTCTATCTTTATTTTTCGCAATTAGCGCACCCAATTTAACGGTACAAATATAGCCATAAGGTTTACCTGCATCGCCCGACATGTGCTCGTAGGTAATTGCCCAACCATCCTCAACAATCCCGGCACAACAATCCCAGCACTGGATGCCCCTCAACAAGTTCAGATGAATTTAGGTAAAAAAAAAATAGAGGATCGTGAGTTGATAAACTGCAACGACCACGCAATGCCCTACGATTCGACTTCAAAGGGGTTCCTATATACTGGTCAAGACTAGACTCTCGCATAACTAAAACTCGGTTTTGTCCCTATTTTCCTTGGTATTCAATATATTGGATACAAAATAAACAAGCTCTTTATCATCCCTCTCCCAAATTTCAAAAGAATCAGAAGATTGTATCATATAACTCTCATACAACAAAAAGTTAGAACTGTCCAAATTTCCCATATTTTTCAAACTATTGGGTTGAAAGTACGCAAATTCGTATGATTCCTTCTTATCTATCGCTACACCAAAATTCAAGAGAATCGATTTACTATATCATATAGCGACGTATAATAAAAAGTCGGGTTTGCTCATATTTCCCATAATTTTTAATCTATTTTCTTTATCTATCGCTGCACCAAATGTTAATCAATTATTGGATTATTGTGTCCTATATCTATCATACAAAGAAAAGTCGTATTTATACTTATGTACTGTATTCTGAGTACGGATTGCTATCCCAATTTGTAGCATAATATTTTGAAGATAACTTTTGATATTGCTGAAGTGCATGGAAAATTAAATCGAAATGTTTCGAAAGGGTCTCCATAAATATGTTGGAACTTTGAGTAAAACTCAACGGATCAAAAGGCAATTTGGATAGGGTTTTTCATATTATGAGGTTAGGTTAGGTCCTCACAGATTTACACATAGACCCTAAGTTCTTTTGTAGTAGCATATTGAAGCCACGGAAGGTTAGGAAAGTACCTTAAAGTCTTTGACCACTGGGAAACATGTGTACAATAATAATAATATAAGGGTTTATTTTTTGAGACATATTTTGTTCCCATGTTATGAGATAGATAAATGATTACAAATAAAGTTTTCATGGATCGGTTTGGCATGGACCATCAAGGAGTAGTTTCAGCTTTAAAATTTAAACTGTTCTCAAGCAACGAAGCGTTATAAGAGTGTTTGGGTAAGCCTCATCAAATCTTTAATCCAGATTCTAGGCCTCATGAGGACTGAGCAGATTTGGAGATGCAAAGAAGTTTCCAAAAAAGTCTGGGATACCCAATTCTTCATGCTTCTTTCGAGTTTATCGGAATCAAACTGCTTTCAGCTGATCCCGAGTGATGCCCCCTCCAGCCAGTGTTACCCTGCCCAAGTGTGCCGCCAGATTCAATCCAGATTCTAGGCCCCATGAGGGCTGAGCAGATTAGGAGATGCACAGAAGTTGCCAGTTTCGGATACCCAAATTCTCCATGTTTCTGCTGGGTAAAAACGGATTGAAACTGCTTTCAGCTAATCCCGAGTGGTGCCCCCTCCAGCCAGTGTTACCCTACCCAAGTGTGCTGCCAGATTCTAGGCCTCATAAGGGCTGAACTGATTTGGAGAAGATTCTCAAAAGTCTCGGATACCCAATTCTCCATGCTTCTTCCGAGTTTATCCGATTAAATCTGCATTCAGCTGATGTCGAGTGATGCCCCCTCCAGCCAGTGTTACCCTGCCCAAGTGTGCCTCCAGCAGCGGCTGCAGCTGATATGCCCCGTAGAAATGGTTGTAGCGCCGCCCGACGACGGTCTAAACCCACGCTAAATGCTGCTCCGGCATCGGCATCGACATCGACATCGTCTACATCAGCTCATTAATAAAAGTAATAAAAAAAAAAGTAAAAATAACAAAATAAAAACTTAAAACAAAAACAACAATAACAACAACAATGCTGAGAAGCTGAAGCGGATGCCTGTTTGCCGCTGCGGCTGCGGCTGCGGCAGTGGCTGGCTCAGTCGTGTGCGGAATCTCTGACCAGTTGGTTGGGCTTGCTTCAACTTTGTTTTTTTGTTTTGTTTGTTTGTTTCGGGGTTTCCAGTAATATTATTCACCTTTTCTCGACTTGACACAAATCGGCGCAAAAAGTGTTAATAAATCGCGCAATCCAAAATGCGTTGGCTGGCATTGAGCGTGCTCTTGGTGGCCATTGTGATCGCCGGACGGAGCGAATTTGCAGGTAAAAACAAAAATAGAAAACAAATGCTCCATTTGTTATCCAAAGTTCCATTCGAAATCCCTCTCGCCCCACAGCCGGCTACAAGACCGAAGTGTCGATTACACCCGAGCCCGATGTTGAGGTGACCACCAAAAAATCCGGCTGGTTTGGCGGTTTCAAAAAGTTCTTTGGCAGCAGTGATGCTGCCACCACCACCACCACCACCACTAGCACCACAACAAGCACCACCACCACCACAACCACACGTCGACCCACCACTGCGGCCACCGCACAGAAGCCACCACCATTGGTCATCTCACATGCACCTTTGATGCCGCTAGGACCACGTCCGGATACGCCCAGCTCATCGCCTTTTGGCGCCGCCAGCGGCCAGGGACCACAGTGGCCAGCCGCACCGGCACCAGCACCAAAACCACCAGCGCCTGCCGCCGCCGCCGCAGCGCCCACGCCGGCCAGCCATCAGCCCACACGCCCACAAGCTGCTGGACCCACCGCTGCCAATTTGCCACCTGGTTTTGCGCCCTATCGCCCACAAAAGCCACAGCCCAGTGGTTTTGATCTGAGCTATTCCGGTGGTGCGAACAACAATAACAATGTGGCACGTCCCGGCTTTGGTTTGGCGCCCTTGACCAGCACCACCACAACTACCACCACCACCAGCACCACCACAGTGCGTCCCAAATCGCCCGTGCAACCCAACATTGATCTGCGCTTTGGCGCCACCCAAACCACAACAACCACACACAAGCCTCAAACACCGCCGGGCAAGGAAGAGTTCCCAGCTTTGCCTGGGCCACGTCGTCCCTCCATAAAAGAGGATTACCCCGCGCTGCCCACACCAAAGTCTCCGGGTGCTGTTACGTCCAGCACACCCAGCTCGCCCTCTGCCTGGAACTCACCGTTGCCCACACCTGTGCATCCTGCTGTGCCCGCCTTGAAGCCAACTATTGCTCCAGTTGCTACCAGCACCACAGTGCGTACATCAATACCCACTGGTGGCCACACTGGTCCCTATGTGCCACTTGGTGGTCGCACCACAACCACTGTGCGTCCGGGCTTCCAGTCCACGGGCAATTCCCTGGCCAGCGATGATGAAATTCGTCAGCTGACCGAACAGCTCTACACCAAGGAATCCAACAGCCAGCTCAACCTGATCAATGTGAATCTGCAAGGACGCACACGCTCCATTGACAGCGCAGATGAGGCACCACAACCGTAAGCATATCCTAAAAACAAGATATAGTGCTCGACTACGGGTTATCCTGATCGCAGTCGAGCAATTTTTAGGTGCCATTTTTCACCCCTTGCCATTTTTACCTGTTTTCGGCAACTTCTTTGTCTAATAACCTATCATAAATATATATTATAGAAAACAAGTCATTATGATTAGGAATGTAGATAATATAAGCAGCTATTTAATTTAGATGGAAACTAATTTTTAACGCCAATTTCTGCGTATGACCTTTGGACACCTACAGATTACATTTCATAACTCTTGCATAAAAATTGTGGCTGCTAGACACATCTTATACTTCGACTCTGCAGTTTCTATTCATAATCCTCTATACCAAACTTAGTGTTGATAGCTCTATAAATGCAAAAGTTATGGCTTTCTTCCCATTTTTCAAATGTCATCAAGGTATAATAACAAGAGGAAAACATCAAAATCTCTTCCCACAGTCTGCTAACCGTAGATGCCAAGGCCCTGGAATCTCCTACCATTGCCAAGATGCGTCTGCTCTTCAACAACTACGAACAGGATACGCTGGTCAACGAACACGTCACCGCCAACGAGCGCAAGGAGGAGAATGATTTCCTGGACGCCGTAATGGCCACCAGTGTGATGCGTCAGGCCATGTTATTCTTGCAGCAGAAGGGTCTTGTTACACCCGATCCGAAAACACATCGTGATCTGGTTAAGGAGCTGTGGTTTACACAATATTCCCGTGGACAGGGCAAGATTGGTAGCTCCGGCTTCGAGCACGTGTTTGTGCATGAGGTTAAGGATGGTACCATCATTGGCTTCCACAACTGGGTGCATGTCACCGAGGAGGAGCAGGCCGGACGTTTCGACTACAAGGGCTACATGAAGGAACAGGATATTGGCACCGTAAGTATGGAGCATTCTAGAATTTTGCTAACTTCTAAAAAAATTTCCCAAACTGAAAAATTGCAGAAGGGCAAAATTGTGAAGCTGCGTTTCAGTCATGAGGGCCTAAATAAACCGGTGGAAACCATGTTTGTTGGCACCTCACCGGAACTGGAGCTGGCCCTCTACACGGTGTGCTTCCAGCTGCGTCCGGATCGCATCTGTCCCGTCTCACTGGGCAACAGCAGATTCGGCATTGTCACCTATTCCTGGCGCTACAGAGGTAAAAATTTGATTGGCAGCGCCTATCCTGAGATTTGAGCCAAATATGCAAATATAGCTTTTTTCTGAACAATTTTTTTGTTAAATTTATGCTAACAATATATTATTGCTATTTGTGTACAATAAAAATAAATAATAAAGAAAGAAATATAAAATGGAGATAATTTGGCTTTTCAAAAATCGATAAGTATCGCAAAGTGCAGCGCTCAATCGAAAATTTGAACAACATACGCACAGCTCACAAATATAGCTTTTTCTCAACAGTCTTTATGTTAAATTAATGCTAAAAATAAATTATTGCAATAACTAATAAAAAGGAAGATAAATAAAAAAATTGGAATTTCTTTGAATTTTCATAAATCGATAAGTATTGCAAGGTGCTACGAGCTATATCGGAATCTTAGTTAGTGATGATAAATTTCGATGGGCTGCAAAATGTAGGTGAAAATTAATTTAGGCGTCATAAATAAGCTATTAATAAAATATTAGTAATAATAAAGACATAAATTATAATTACATTAAATTATATTAAAATTTCAAACACAACAATTTAAACATACAGTGTGGCTTATATGATAACATAACCTGAAATGCGTATATATAAATAACACAACAAAATATTTAATTAAATAATATATTATATAATTTAATATTATATTATATTATATACGTTCATATAAATTCAAATTTATCGTTGGCAGCCCGCCTACCTGCACTTGCTTTTCAGCACTGACCACGTTATCGATTTCCACCACTCAGTGGGTTAGTGTTGAAAACACACGATAAAATACTTGTTATTCTGTTAACCAACACCGCCCTGTTAGCACCTCGTCTGTCGACGCATCACTAGTTTCAGTCTTTCAACATTTTTCGGATAGTCAACATCGTACGTCTGGGGAACAAAGGAAATAATATCCAAACAATTTTCAAATATTCCATTGGTATTAATAAATCGAGGCGACGAGTGCGCATCCCGTCGAAGTCTAAACGTTTAAGGAGCAACCATGGATTTCGGTGCACTCTTGCACTATGCCAAAAAGAAGACCGAGGAAACCACCCACAAAGAGGAGGTACGTATTAATTATATGCTGGGTATTTTCATATTGTGGTGATCAGTTGAAACACTGAAACAGCGGCGGCATGTGGCAGGCGGACAATTTGGCGGGGGTGGGAGTTCACGTGTCGTGTAACAGCTGTGCGCCCGCTGCCACAAGTGGGTCATGCAATGACCCCAAAATCTGTACTACTGACTGATGGTGCAGGATTAGTGGGCATGGGTTGGGACTTGGGTGCTCGATCTCAACAGGTGTCTAATCGCTCCACTCTTTTGCAGAGCAAATTCTACAGCACCAAATATGCGCCGCCCAAGAAGGAGTCGAAGGAGAGCAAACAGCTGTCGAACAACATACAGAAATTCCTGAAGAAACGCGAGGCGGAGGAGGCGGAACGCAAGCGTCAGGATCGGGAGAAGCTCAACAATCTTCTAGCGATGCGCGATGAGAAGTCTAAGAACAAAATACGCAAAATGTTAAAGGTGACCAAATCGGCAAATAAGTCGGTGCTGGATGATGCCAAAGATCTGGATAACTCGGGCGTGTCGTTGAGCGGCACGGATGGCGATGACTATGGCTATGTGTCCAATGAGGCGAATGCCTTCTACCAGAAGTACATTGAGAAGGTCAAGGATGTGCAGGAGGACAAAGGCTTTGCACCCAGCCGGCCGCAATCGGTGCGCGATCTCTCCGGCACCAAGGAACGTGTCAAGGCGGCCATAACACGTGAACGCGAGGAGGCAAAATCTCATACACGGCAACGCGGTACCTCCAGCGTGCGCCCGGCCGAACGTGATCCGCAGGTGGCACGCGCCTACAGCTCCAGCTCGAAACCACTTTACGATCCTGCCGCCGAACGGCGTGAGGAGGAGCGCAAGAAGCAGGCCGAGCTGGAGCAGAAGAAAAAGAAGCGTCCGCAACAGCCGCCGCCCATGGACTTTCAGGCGTTGCTGCGCCTGGCCGAGCAGAAGCAGCACGAACCCGTGGTGTTTGCCAGCGCCGAGAAAAAGAAGGAGCCGGAACGGCTGATGTCGGCACGTGAGAAGCGTGAGCTGGAGGAACGTCAGCGCTGGAAGGAGCAGCGTGCCGAGCGCGAACGCATGCGTGAGCAAGAGGCCAAGTCGGAGTCCAAGTCAAAGGAGCACCGCAAGGAGAATGGCCAGGCGGCAGGGCAAGGCCAGCGCATGGAGCCCAATGGACGCATACCCAAGCTCAACAAGACAGCGCCTGCAGGGGGCAAAGCAACCACGCAGCCCAGCAATGGCAGCAATGGCAGCAATAGCAGCAGCAATGCCAAAGCCAGGCCCACAAGTGATAGTCTTAAACGGCCAGCGCCCAGCAACGGCTCCAGCTCCAGCGCCAAAACTAGCTCAAGTACAAAGCCCACAAGCAACGGCAGCAGCAGCAGCAGCTTCGCACCCGCTGCCAAGCGTCCAGCGCCAAGCAAACCAGCGGCGCCCACAGGCGGCGGCGGTGGCAAGTCCTCCAGTGCGACTCCAGCACCATCTCGTAATCCGTATGCCGCCAGCGTAAAGCCCGGCGTGACACGTGAATTCCCACCACGTGAGCCGGCCAAGACGCGTGCCTTTCCGCCGGCCGATGTGCAGCGCAAGCCTGGAGGAGGCGACAGTCGTGGGCGTGGCATGCCACCACCAGGACGCAAACAGCAAGAATTGTCCAACAAAAGTGAGTGGCGTTTCAAGAAAAAAATAGCTTAAAAATGAATTGTAATTGTAATTAATCCAATTAATCCAATTGTAATCAATTCAATGATTCCATGTGGAATCTCTCTGTGATCTTAGTCAAACCCAAAACCAAAAACTAATTATATATAATTATAACTAATTATTGGAGTGGTGCTAGCATTAAGTATACTAACTAGTTGTTTAATTTATATAGTCTCTAGTTTAGCATATTTCCGATTAATCCTGTGATTAATCTGGGGGTTAACTAACTAATTTAACTAACAAAATTTAGTCAATTATTTAATATGCATTTTCTCCCCTTTCTCCAGGACGTATTTACGATGATGACGATTCGGAATATGACTCCGAATTGGATGATTTCATCGATGATGCCGGCTGCGAGGAGGATATATCCTCGCATATACGTGATATCTTTGGCTATGATAAGCGACGCTATCGCGACATGGACGATGATGATGACCAAATGGAATCAAGTTTTGCCCAGATGCAGCGTGAGGAGTTAATTAGTAAAAGATTAGGTATGTGCACGCTGTTGGCTTCTTTTGAATTTCGGATCATTAATATATATAATTCTTCTCCGTTTCAGGTATAAAAGAGGATCTGGAAGATATGCGCATGGAGGCCCTGCTGAAGAAACAGAAAAAGGCCAGAAAGCGCAGCAAACGTTTGGACGACGATGATGATTAATTTTTGCGTTCTCCACACAATACCTCATCACCCCATGCCCATCCACACTTACCCAAACTTCCAAAAAAAAACCCATAGACCCCTTGTTAACCAGTTGCATTTGAATTATCGGAACAGAAAGTGTAAATGGTTCAGCAGTCGATCGAACCCAATTCCTAGTTAAATACAACTTGGCGCTGTAATTTGTTAAGTTTTTCAAATTTGTTTTATAAAGATTATATAGAACTTTTTTTTGTAATACCCAACTTGGTGCCGTAGCCTAGGGTAAAACTAAAACAATAATTGGAAAAATTTTAAAACAAAAAATTAATATTTTTGCTACTCAAAATTGAATTGAAAAAAGAAATATATATCTCAATTGTGTTTTTATATATAATCCTGTAAATTATAAATATAAACATATACATATATGTATACAGATCATGTGTATACATATATATCTGGATCAAATATAACTTGTTTTTATCTTCAACTTTCTTGGTACCGAAGGGAACTTCAGATTTCAGACTAAAAGAGTTTGTCAAGAAGTCTTATCTCAGATCTTATGTTAAGTTTCCGGCACTTGCTAAGATCAATTTTTTCCCTTTTACTTTTTAGTCTATATTTCCATTTCTCAAAATCCCAACAGCTATAATTTTGTCAAAACTTAATCAATCCCATTTCCAAAATTTCCAGTCCCTCACACTTTCTCTTACTTTTCAATCCTCCAATTCGATATTTCTTCCATTTTATTAGGTCAAAACAACTTGTTAACACCGATTTCAGCTTAGCCCTCATTTTGGTTCAAAAGAGTTCTTAAATTTCCAAAAATCGTATATCATCCATTCTCTTGAATACTTTTAGAAGAGTTATACAATTCTCACAGCTCTACTTATCCGTGCTAAAAACTCAATTGTAAATCTTTTTGAAATTTCCCGACTTCTCTGCTCCAATTGATATACTTTTAACCCAAACGGATCATTCAGCTGGGTCCTCAGCAAACTATGAACGGATTCGAGGCAAAGGCAAGTTTATATACACAGATTAGACCCATCGAATTCTTTTTTCCCGAAGCGGTCATACTACTGTGCCTTTTTCAGAGAAACTATAACATTCTCGAAACTTCAACAACTCTAGTCGATGATATCTAAAGAGATTATTATTATAAGCGAATTTATTCATTAATGAAAATCTCATATTTTATGAAAATATATACATTTGTTCAAAATATTCGGGTTTTACGAAATCTAAAGGTACATCGAAAGAAACTCCTTTCCGAAAGCTGATCTGTTTGGATTCGGGAATACTCATAATGATTGGTTTAGCCGATTACCTCAAATTATATCAGAAACTACACCCAACAACCTAAAACATTCAAATCTCACATATTACTATATATATTTCAAGAGGTCATAAGTCTGTCATAACTCAAATGACTTGGGAATACCTTAAGAGGTTCCGCAGATTAATTTTAAAATACTTTTATATTCATTTTTACTCAATTCGGAAATAGTTTAAAGTGTTCAAATTTAATTATTATTATTATAAGGCCATAACAATCCCATCGAATCAAAGCCTGAAGCACTATTTTCCTTTATTTCTCCTTCCATCACTGAAGAACTCTTTTTACCCGGGTGGATTTCAAGTCCTACGCCACAACCCAGTTTTTCTAGGAGGGACATTCCTTGATCGGGTCTTGAACCCGCACTTCTTGTTTGGCGGGACTATGCGCTATGCACTGGTCCACCGAGGCCCCAAAAACAAGAACCAATATCCAAATTTAAACTCGTGTTAATTTTCAAGTCACATCTCAAAAATACTTTAAACCTAAATCATCTGATTCCATTTGGGAATACCTTAAACCCTTCGTATTAAGTCCCAGATTCATTTTCAAATCAAATTTCATCAATACTTTAAGTAAAACTCATCTGTTCCGATTCGATTCGAAAGAATTTGGTTCTGTTTTTTATCCGATTCGTTTAACGTTTTCATTTACCACAATTTTTGGTATTTTTTTTTTTTGGCTCGCTTTACGCTTATCTTAATTGAGCACAATCTAATTTTATCTTATTTTGATATTATATACATATATATTAAATTTAATAAGCGTATCAATAATACTATTTAGAGATAAGCGACCTTTTAAAGATCTCTTGACACGTGTTGCTCTATTCTGATTTTGATTCGTTTGCATTTCCTGCACAAAGTGGCAATGCGAGAGGTATGGAAACTATCAAAACTATTAGATATGGCAGATAGAGGAAAATGTTGATAATACTGCCAAAAGATTGGAGAAGAATTGGAGAACTTCTCAGTGAAATTTCTTTTTTAAATTCCTTAGAAGGAAATTGCTATATTACTTCATAGTTTTTTCGTAACTATAAATAACTAGTGCTTAATAGATATATTTGCATGAAAATTTGGTAGAGTTTTGAAGAGTTGTTCTACTACTCAAAGTAGTATTTAATGGCCATAACAACCCCATCGGGCCAGAGACTGAAGCACTAATTTCCTTTATTTCTGGCTTCCTTCAGTGAGGAAGTTTCTTTACGTGGGCTGATCTCAAATCCTACCCCACAACCTAGTTTTTCTAGGAGGAATCCATGAATAGACCAATTTTTAATATCAACAATGAGCGCATTTCTACTCTGAACTGGTAAAACAGTCATCCAGTAGTTTCACTCCGACGACTCTGCTAAAAAGTCCATTAATTGTAGTTCTTGTTCAAGTTTTACTAACCTCACAGACTTTTATCCAAGTTTTTTTCGTTCTGTTTCTTTTACCAGTTTTTTCAGCCAAACTTTAAGTGAATTGTTTTTGATGAAGTTCCCGAAGAAGTTTGAGTTTTCTATTCCTAACTATTATAGTTAAGTTCTAAGATGAATCTTTGGCAACTTCGGGCAATTTTTGGTCAATTCTACACGAAATATCTTATGTGTTTTTGATCCCATTTTCAGTATAGCCTTATAACATAGTCATAAATGTACATACCTAATTTCAGTACATTATGTTAGCAACTGCTCGATTTATGATCTATTATTGAAACTTTTGCAAAACTGAATCTGCGTAGAAAGTCTGGAAGTTAAGCCCTTTCAAGTTTCAAGAGTAAAACTAGTTAAAGATAATTAAGTTCGGGATTTAATGTTTCAGATCAAAATTCCTCCAATATGTTACATTTTCATGCCCCACTTTTCCCCCAATAAAAAAACTCCCAAAGTTATACAAAAAATGGATATATATTTATTGGGTTAATAAAATTTACAAAAAAAAAAGAGAGCAAAATTCATACACAAAGTTAACGCAACAATTTCCAACTTCCCAATCTATTGATAGAGCTCCGGTAACATCATCAATTGGGTTGGGGTTCCACGACGACAGCGCTGCCGATGCGACGATGATCGCACACGGGATGCGGCTCGGCGTCCATGTAGCCGATGGCGGTCAGGGCCGAGTAGGCTCTGTCTTCGGGCAGGTAGTTTAGCTCGTGTCCCAGCAGCTGGAGATGATGTGCCGTGTGCTTGGGCACATCCGGTTCGATGTCCACCACCATGGGAGCCAGCTGGTGATGCAGGCGACCTGCATTGATGGCATCCTCAATGGATTCGTGGAGCACAAAGTAACGCAATATGGCCTGAGCCACGCCGGTGGTGATCTTGGCACCGCCGGCACCACCCACAACGAGACGCACGTTGCCATCGTTGTCCAGCACAATGCTGGGGCAGGTGGAGGACATGGGACGCTTGCCGGGCTTTATATAGTTAGCCGGACTGGCGGGTATGCCATAGCCATTGATGTAGCCGGGCGTAGAGAAGTCATCCATCTGATCGTTCAGTATGATGCCCGTCTTCTGGGAGCGCACCTTGGCGCCAAAGTGGCCATTTATGGTGCTCGTCACAGAGACAGCATCACCGTTGGGCGCCAAGACGGAGATGTGGGCGGTGCCATGATCCTCGACATTGGTGAAATTGGCACCGTAGTAGGACATGTTGGTGAACGTGCGATGATCAAGGATGAGCTCACGAATCTCCGCCGCAAACTTGGGATCAATCAGATTGTTGTAGATTTCCTGCACGGAGGGTTCAAAATGGATGTCACCCAGGTTAGTGCGATGGCCATAGGCGTGCTTGAAGGTCTCCACGAGGCGATGCCAGTACTTGTCCCGACTGCTGGTGTACAATGGTTCCATCACGTTCAGCATGAAGGTCAAGACGGCGCCGCTGGTGGGCAGAGGCGAGGTGAACAGCTCGTGACCATTGTCGAAACGGGAGTGGAGGGGTTCTTCCCAGCGGACACTGTGTATCGAAGAGAGAGGGAGATAGGAAAAAAGAGGGAGAGAGCAGGAAGACATAATTAGTATATGGTAACAGAAATCCGATAAAACCCCTTCTAATCGCAGATACTCGTCGCATGGGGGTTCCTTAATACTTTATCGTATAACTCTGGTATTTCTAAAGCAATCATTATGAAATTTTCAGTATAGGTTAATGATGTTGTCTGACACCTAAGACCCAAATTTTATATCAGTACCTCAATAATTTCTATTGCTATCTTAAGTATTTGCATTTGGAAGTAAAAAATATGAAAACATATGGTGTACGTAAGCTATAAATAGTTATAAATAAGAATAATTGTTCTTGTAATATGTTTTTAATCGATTTTGTGGAAAGTGGGATAGGAGGGCACAGCGTAACCTCATTTGTTTATCGTATAACTCAGGTATATCTCAAACTATCTTCATGAAATTTTCAGGATAGGCTAACAACGTTGTCTTACATTCGGATCCCAATTTTCATATGAATATGTATGTGATATGGCGGTCTTATCGCTGGAATGAGGTTTGTTTAATGGTCTCAGACCAGATGGTTAGACACCCAGACAGGTGACTCGTTCTTGATAAAATCCCTCTAGGAAAGGTCATACAATACTGCAAAAAATTGTCTAGACCAAAACTTACTCATATTCCTGCAGATCCTTTTCGGTTATAATGCCACCCATGGCCTGAATATCTTCCACCAGCCAGCGTCCCACACGTCCGCCGCGATACATAACCTCGGGTCCATCCTTGGCGATTATTTCCAGGGTATCAGCCAGTGTGCGACGGTACATCAGTTCACCCTCCCGGTAGAGCTCATTCGTATCGGGATTCACGAAAATTTCCGCCATGGTCGGTTCGTTCACAATGTTATCCTTGTAGCTCTGCAGGACGCGTGCCAAGTACCTCGAGACGAGTATTCCCGTGCGGCACATCTCGATGGTGGGCTCAAAGAGGCTGCGCCATGGCAACTTGCCGTACTTCTTGTGCATCTGCCAGTAACCATAGATCTCGCTGGGCACAGCGCACGACAGGGCGCCAGTGATTTCCGGTGCGCCGACGAACATGTCCTGCGTGGCGTTGGCCGGTGCCGTTTCACGGGCCACCAGTGATTCCACACGTCCCGTTTTCTTGGAGTAAATGGTGGCCACGAAGCCACCGCCGGCGCCCAGGCTGTGTGGCAGCACCACGCCTTCGCACAACATGGTGGCAATGGCAGCATCTGCCGCCGAACCGCCAATGTCCAGAATATTGCCGCCGATCTCAGCACAACCCGCGCCATTCGATGCCACGGCGCCCATGCGATGCTCCACGCCCTTCGAGAGGCCAAAGACCAGGCCCAGGGTCAGGCCGACCGCGGCGACGGCGATCAGTATCCATACGATCGCGTATTTCTTGCAGTTACTGAAAAAATACGGAAATTTTTTCAGATTTGGAAACGGGAAATTTTTGATAGAATCGCGAAATTTTGTTCAAATTTTCCAAAAAACCATTTTTTGGTTAAAAATCATTTCAAAAATGCATATTGGACTATGTTTTTATGATAAACGGAATCTTGAACCAATTTTTCTTAAGTTTTCTGAACCCAAACTAGAAAAATTAAATTGATTATGTTTCCAAAAAAAAAAAGGTAATTTCAATATTTTTTTCAACCAAACTTTTTAAATTTGAAAATTATTCGAGGAATCAATTTTTGAAACAAATCAACGAATTTTCACGAACCAAGTTTCTGCCTCAAATCGTACACTGAACCGTTTATATCATATCTTTTTTAACTTTATATCCGAGTTATGGATCTTATTTCTTGCGTTCCTTCAATTCAACATATCGATAAAAAAAAACAGCATTATCACTTGTAATTTGATGTTAAAGAAAACTTTTCCAGATCGAACAGATATATATATTTTCCTTCACTGCATATCGATTTCCTGCACTTCTGCACCGGAAGTACAGTTTTGTTGCTTTAAACTAAGACACTTGTAACAGTTTGTTAAGCTTTTAATAGCTTTCAGAACAGTTCTTTGAGGAAAGAATAACTTTCACAACAGTTCTTATAAGAAAGTATAGTTAATCCTTAATAATTTTTGTAGAACATTTCACTTTACTTTCTCGATTTGATTTCGCGCTTATTTACTTACTTCATTTTGTAATAATTTATGTTTTATTATATTATATTTTATAGCTCTTAAATTATATTGGGGGGTTAAAAAAAAGGTAAGTGATGCGTCTGGGACGCTTGTCGCGTTAACTCTATGAAGTTATCCATTGATAGAACCCGCTTTTATATGCCCCAATAGATATCCGGTAATCGCTGCTGTGGATAACCGTTCGATAAGCCCACCCAGATAAAGCTCAAGAATAGATATCTATAGAGAATGGCACAGGTATTGATATTAATAGTAGCCGCAGCTCTGTTTCCAGGCATTGGCCATGTCATGGCACATTTTTAACTAGAAAGTTTTGACTTAAGTCTGACTAATTGACGAACCCGTAGAACACCAAAGAATTTATGCCGACAAATGCGTAAATATTATTACTATCTATCTTTTGGGGGCTGTGAGATAAGCCCCGCGCACCACAAGTTAAGGTCAAACTTTAAATGTTCAGTCCAATTCAACGACATTCCGATTATTCGCGTTTTCTGACGCCATAAATTTAATTAGTTTTATTTTCTTGTATATTTTTAGACACATGAATAAAGCATGCAAATTGCACGTAGTGTTTTGGACTTTGTACGCTTACAAAGTTATTTATTTATCTAAATGGGTCTATTATTTTCGGGAAAGCTGTTCCAATTTTTAAACATGATTTCAACGGGGGAATTTGAATTTGCCTGGTTGGCAGTACGTTAATTGTAAGATGTTAACCAACACTGTGCGGCGAGCTGTTACAACAGTTGAACAATCGATGAATATTGTAATGCGTTGTAATCGAAATATACAATCAAATTGCTTTAAATATAAATTTTAGGCATAGAGTTAACAATATTGTATGTCAAACAGTTATTGCAGATGATAAATGTTGTATTAGATACATAAAAATTACAATTAAGCTTAAATATACTAAAATAAAATATACCAAAATAAAGTATACCTAAATTAAATATACCAGAATAAAATATAGCTAAATAATATATTGCATACCGCTTTGAAGACACAATTTTTGAAAAGTATTAAATGTTCTGAATAGTAACAAAATGTAACAAACTATAACAAGCTTTAAGCATAAATCGGCTACATAAAATATACCTATTATAAATATCATTAAATGTCGAACATATATCGAACTATACCTAATATAAGCATCAATTAGCTACATAAAATATACCATAATTTAATATCCCAATTGTATATCGCTTTTAAGCCACAATTTATAAAAAGCTTAAGATCTTATTATTATTATTATTATTATTATTATTATATGGCCATAACAACCCTATCGTGTCAAAGCCTGAAGCACTATTTTTCATTATTTCTGTTTCCTTCATTGAAGAATATACGTTATTCGATATAGTAAAAATATAGCAAATCTTAACTAACTTTAATCATAAATTAGCTCCATAAAACATGCCAAAAAAATATACAAATTTGATGTCGTTTTCAATGTACAACTTATAAAAATCATTAAACGTCGTAAGAAAGTATTATTAACTTTAAGTAAAAATTAGCTAAGTAAAAATTCTGATTTTAATGATTTTATATTTTAAAAACTAAAAAAAAAACATAAATAATAAAAAACATAACAAATTCAAATGGAGTTATGTTAAAATATTTAATTATTTCAAAAATATTTAGTATATAAAAAAACTACAATAACATAGACATAAACTGGCTATATAAAATATACTGAATTTATATGAAAATTTATGAAAGCATTAAATAAATAAAATAGCAAAAGATAACAAATTTAATCGGTATTTCTTTAAAATATACAACAATTTTAAAACAATTTTTGAATATAACAAAAAAAAAAACACTAAGTTAACATAAGTGAAAATTAATTATATGAAATAATATGAAAATCTTAAAACTATGTATGAGGAATATTTGAGCTACACATTATGTTGGGATAAACCATATTAGTAATTATCTATAGATCCGTGTATGCTGGTTATTCCTAATAATTAGTCGTGGTGACGGGTAGCCGCTACATCTGCTAATTACTGGTCGCAGGTAGCTGGTACAGTTTAGAGATTGCCGTGCTCATATTTGGGTTTTGCCTGTGTAGTTGTACTTCCCCTGTTCATGTGTTCGTGAACACTTAGTTTATCTTATAATTTAGAATAGGCACTAAATGTTTGATATAGTAAAAAATTTGACAAATTTAAGAGGTATTAAGTAAACATTAAGTATAAAATTTAATTAATTTATATTTATTTAAAGAATAACAAAATACAGTCGAATCCCGATAATTGATCATCACAAAATCATCTTTTGAAAAAAACTCTACTAAAGTCGAACTTCCATATAATGAAGTTTGACGGGACCAGAAAATCACTTCATTATATAGAAACTTCATTATCTAGAAACTTCATTCTACAGAAATTACTATAGAGAAGTTCGAATGTAATAGAAATCTCGTTAAATCAAAAACTCGTCTAAATCGAAAAAATTTCAATCCGCTTGACATTTAGAATTATCGGAATTCGACTGTAATAAGCTAATAGTTGTGCTTATTATTATATGACCAAAACAATCCAATCGGGTCTATGCCTGAAGCACTATCTCCCTTTATTTTTGTTTCCTTCACTGAAGATCTTTTTTACCTGGGTGGATTTCAAGTCCTACGCTACAACCTAGTTTTTCTAGGAAAATCATGGCTAGCGGGACTCGAACCCACACCTCTTGTTTGGCGGGACTATGCGCTATGCACTGGTGCACCGAGGCGCCGATATTACTGATAAGTAAGTGCAAAATACCAACTGTTATATAAAAGTAAGAAAAACATAAATAAATAAATAACAATTGTTTTACATATTAATTTGCGGTATTTAAAGGCTATTAAATAACTAAAATTATACTAGTAAATACTAATAAAATATCGTTAGTTTAACGACAAGTGCTTTTAGTGTTCGAAAATACGCGCATAAAGCGTTAAGCCAACTTGCCGCCTGTTGCTTATCGATAGTTGTGGTGGCCACAGCGATATTTCACGCAAGTGGTGGTTTAGTGTTTGAAAATACGCGCATTCAGCGCTTAGCGAGCATTGCGCGTCGTACTTATCGATAGTCGATAGTTGAGCTGGAGGTAGATTTATATACGAAGTCGCGACATCGATGTGCTGCTGACATCCCTAACACAAATGCATACATATATATATGCAAATGTCTTCTCATCTGCTGCGCGTTGTGTGTGTTGTGTGTGTCGTCGGGTTTATGTGTGTGCGAAGTGATTTTTTTTTTTGAACCAAGCGAAATCCAATTGGAATTAAATATAAATAAATAAAAGCAATAAGTGAAATGGCGAAGAAAGCGAAATAAATATAAAATAAGAGGAGAAGCGCGTCGCCGCGGGGCAATAGTGAAAAGAAGCTGCAGATATATATATATATGTATATATATATATAGATATATGTAAGTGTGACTTGTGGCTAGGGCGCAGTCAGAAGAAGAAGAAGAGGGAGAAGAAGACGAAGCAGCAGCAGTAACAACAACAACAACAACAACAAGCAGCAGGAGCGGCACTGCCAACAACAACACAACTGCATTGGTGTGTGTGTCTGTGTGTGTGTGCGTCTGCTAAAGATGCACAACAACATTTTGGCCTTGGCTAAGAACAAGAAAGAAAAAGAAGAGCAGCATCTTTTGTTGCAGTTGCACACACACACACACACACATGCGTATGTGAAAGGGCAGCCACAACAACAACAACAACAAAGCATAAAAACAAAACAGAAAACGAGAAAAGTTGTTATTGTTGTTGTTGTTGCCACAACTGTTGTTGTTGTTGTGTGTCTGTGTGTGTGTTAAGCACACACACTTACACACACACCTTGCACTCCCCCCTCTCTCTTTTACACGCACACAGGCAACGCACAAGAAGCTTTTAAGCCCAAGTCAAAGCCCAAAGCTCAACAACAAGGAGCAGCTGCAACAACAACAAACAACAAAGCTTTTACAGCAACAACAAAAACCATAACAAACTAGTGTACGTGTGTGTGTGTGTGTGTGTGTGTGCGTGTGTGTGCAGCAGCTGCAGCTGCCCTGCCCCCCCGCCAGAGCATGAGCGTCTTTGATGACTTCCAACGGCTGTGGATGCAACGCTTTCCACAAAGCTCGCTGTCCGATGCCTGGGAACAGGATGTGCGCGCCAGTCTTGAGCGGCACAAGCTCAAGATCAGCGAGCTGAGCAAGGAGCTGGAGCAGGAAACACTCTATGTGGAGTATCTGGAACGTTTGCTCTCCGATGTGGAGAAATATCGCGAATCGGGCGGCGATCCGACCACGCTCTTTGAGGCAGCCACCGGCAATGCCACATCGGCAGCGGCGGGCGCAACAGCAGCGGCAGCGCCCAGCGGCAGCAGCAATGGAGCCACAACTGCCACAGCTGCTGGCGTCGACAAAGACTTTGTAAGTATCCCCCCCACAGCTGTCGTCTCTGCCTCCTCCTTCCCTTCTTGTTTACCTTTGTTATCATTGATCTTGGAGCAGCAGCTGATTGCGTTAAATATTAGCTTTTAGCAGGCGCTCAGGGCACGCGCGTAGGCAAACCCACCGATAGCACCAGCGCCGTCCGCGCAACCCCCTACCCCTCTTTGGGTGGCCCACAGGGCTCTTATCATTCATTATCAGCGCGGCGGGCGCAGCTGTTGTTGTCGGCGCCAAATGACAAATTGTTTCAGCCAAGGGTCGCACTGCAATATACCCTGTACTACTTACCTAGGCAAGGGGTTGCTTAAAATTAAATCTAGCAAAGTCTGCTCGAAAGAGTGGAGAGCCCAAAAACTTATCTTTACAATTATTCCGGCTTTGTCCGGGACCCGAGACCATCATCTAAGCTCTTGTCCTGTCGTCAAGAGGCAGAGATTTTCCGGAACCTACAGTTCTGATAAAAGATTTACTAACCGCAGCTTACTTTAGTACATTATCTAGCAACAAAGACCTTGAGTTCTATGTACAACCCTGCTAGGATCAGCCGTCGAATCAAACCTAAATTATGTCCGTTACTATTATTAGTTATTAGTTATATGAGCATATTAACCCTATCGGTTCAAAGCCTGAAGCACTATTTGCCTTCTTCACTGATGATTACGCGGGTGGATTTCAAATCCTATGCCACAACCTAGTTTCTCCTAGGAGTGACATACCTTCGTCATGAGTGGGGATCGAACCCACAACCTCTTGTTTGACGAGCTCGTCTATATCTATACAAATTCAACGATTAAGTTTGTAAATAATAGTCATAAGGCTTGGCTGACAGTGTTCTATCGAAATTATGATATATCATAAGAAGCTATCTTCTATCTATATCTTTTATTTATCCAGATATTGCTTTCAATATGCAAAAATCTGCTTATTAGCTGTTCATCCAAACAATTTTGAACTTGATTGAACCGTAGACACGGAAGATAAACATCTTTCTGAAAACATTGCAAACTCTAATATACTTCTACTCTTCCTCTTCTCTTACGTTCCAAAATTTTTTATAGACGAGCTCAACTGTACCTTATTAGTTGACTGTCGTGAAACATTTCTGTTTATTTTTCACTTTTTGCCATTTTGGCCAGTTTTGGGCAACTTCTATCTTATAACTTCGGTGTCGTATGAAATTTTCAATATAGCTTTATAACACATTCATTAATATATAATCCAAAACTTAGTTACTTTTTTAATTTTCAAGAGTTTATATTAGCATGAAAAAAACTTGGATCCCAAATTCATGACTCTATTGCACATTTCGTCATTTTTCGAAAAAATCGAGAGGTTAATCAAAAAGAGCTATTGGTACTGATCAAGAATATATATATATATATACAAACTTGTTATGCCCTTCAAACCAATTTTCGGGGAATCAATTTTAAATAAAGGAAATCTACCTCTATCTCTAGCGAGTTTTCGATTTCTTTCTAAAAATCGCTTTATGTTTGAGATCCATTGAAATCATGGAGGTGCTTCAAAACGAATACAAACTGTGACTAAGTTCAATCTTTTCGCAACAATGACTCAAGCTTTGTTCTTGATCGTGGAGTGAGCTTGCAATTTTCATAGGGATGACTCAGCAGGATATAAGTAATTTTCTTGGGCATATTTCAAAAAAAAAAAAGGAAATAACTTCGAATTGCTTTATGAGTTTTGTAAAATAACATAAAAAAAATGCAAAATCTTTTACCTATTCGAAGTCTTTGGTTATTTTCATCTTTTAATCCAATATCTCTAAGTTCTGATTCAGGTTGTAGTCTTTCTCTTATTTTCGGGATTCGGGTGGACGTGAAGCTGGAGGTGAGCTATTGAGCTATAGCTTGAGCTTTTCAGTTCGATAACTTTTAGCCTGGAAGTTTTCCCTCAAGCCATGAACTTTTTAGCTAGGAACGATAGGAACTTCTTCATAAGAACTGGAAGACCATTTTTGGTTAAATTGTGTAGTTGGAATAGCTTGGTTAGTTTTCAATACTGAACTGTTTCAAAAAATTTGTTTAAAAATATATAATCAGTCTAGCGTTATTCCATGTATCCTTTTTCTCTTCTAAATTCTTAAGCTAACCGGTTCGGTTCGAATCCTGTTATTGTTCTAAACACTTTAATGAACCAGTTTAACAGCTACTCCTACATTCTCTTCTAAACTATTTAACAAACCGTTTCAACTGCTTATGTTGCTTGCTATTGTCCTTTAAAACGCCTTACCGAACCGGTTCAAAGGCTTTTGCATCTTCTAATCTTGGTAAGGGAACCGTTAAATCCTTCTGCTATTCTAAACCCTCTAGCAAAACGGTTGACCTGCTGCCCTTGCATACTCTTGCTTTTCTAAACCCTTTGCTGAACCGGTTCAACAGTTGTTCTTCTAAGCCCCCTAGCAAAACAGTTCACCTGCTGCTCTTACATCTTTCTAGTCTTCTAAATCCCTTAGCGAAATGGTTCAACTGCCTTCCTTACATCCTATTCTTCCTTTACTGGATTGGTTTGCCTCCTGCTTTTCAACATCATCTAGTGATATGGTTCAGCTGCCGTCTTTAGATCCTGCAGTTCTTCTAAAACCTTTAGTGAACCGGATTAACTGCTGCTCTCTCGTTCTCTTGGTCTTCGAGAACCTTTATTGAACCCTTTCACCTGCTGGTCCTGGTCATCATCCTACCCCAAGCGAAACGGTGCAACATCCTTTTCTTCTTCTAAAACCTTTACTGAACCGGTTCCACTGCTGCTCTCTTCTCCTCTGGTTCTTTGGAATCCCCTATGGAACCCTTTGACCTGCTGGTCCTGGTCATTCTGCCACTCTTCTAAACCCGCTAGCGAAACGGTTGAACATCCTTTTCTGCTTATAAAACCTCTATTGAACCGGTTCAACTGCTGCCTTCCCCGAGACCATTGAACTCCACTAGTTGCTCCGACTACTGCCCTTTGGAGTTTTCTCCGAGTCGCCGCAGCTGATTGAACGGCGCTTTCTTAACCCGCTGGTGACGTTCATACGACATCGACCCCTCTGCTCTCAGCTGACTCACTCCTCCTCCGTCAGACCCAGAAGCCTCCGCATACTGCACTCTCCATATGTACATATATGTGCGTGTTAGATGGAGGGGCTGGAAGAGGGGGCTGTCGGCGGAACCGAACCGTACGGAACGGAACGGAACGTCTGTTCAGTTGTGCGTTCGTTATCTTTAAACTTGCGCCGTTATCTACGCACACCATGGCAAGTCCATTCTATTCCCCATGTCCATGTCGGAGTGGGTATCTATGTGTCTGTGTTTTTGTATTTCTTTCTGTTTCGCGCGGCGGCGTCGTCGTCGGCGTCGTCCGTCGTTAACTCCGACTGACTGTGCTATGGGTAGACCCGGAACGGAGGCGAGTCGCCGCCAGTCGTCGTCGCAGTAGTCACTAGTTTCGGTTTATAACAACAACCCAAAAAATAGGAAAGAAAAGTTAAGAAAAGATAGAAAATTCATTCAACGGCGGGTCCAAACAGCGGTACGACGACCCTCCATAAAAGGAAACTTAATAAGTGCAAAACCGAAAGGTTTTCCGAAATCTGTACTAAAATTTTTGTAAAATTTTTTTTTTTTTATAATTTCCTTTTTTTGGGGCGCGTGTGTTGTGTGTGTGTGTGTGTGTGTTTGTGTGTGGCCTTAAGGTGTGTGTGCGTTGGGTTGACTCAAATTTCGTGGTCAACGTCGCAGTCGCAGTCAGCGTCAGCTGCAGCGTTGACGTTGACGTCGCAGTCGCCGTCGTCGTCGTCGCTGTTAACGTTGCCGTTTTGATACTTTGTTGTTGTTCTTGCAGCCGCAGGGCGGTGCTCGGCCTGGTATCAATTGCTTCGTGTTTTGTCTCGTGTCGCGTTCGGTTTTTACTGCTATTTGTGCGTCTTCAACTTTGTTTTTGCAATTGCAATTGCGTGGGCAACACTAACAATAACAGTGAGAGAGCGCGCCAGAGAGCACAAGAGAGAGCGAGCTTTGGCTCACGAGAGAGTGGTGAAGAGTGGCGCGCGGCTGCAGCTGTAAAGCGGTGGAAGAAGAAGCAGGAGAAGCGGGAGAAGAGGAAGGAGCATGTCTTCCTTCAAGGAGAAATTCAAATTATGGACGAGAGGGGTGCGTAAATTAACCCGAGTCACCCTGTGCCTGTGCCCTGTGTGCAACATTTGTTGTTTTTATCACAAGTTGAAATCAATAAACTTATCGCAAGTACACACACTCGTAAAGAGCGAAAAACAACTAGAAATTGCAAAATATACACGACTTATATATACCCTGTAAAAGACAAGCGAACTGAAGCCTGACGATCTTTTCTTCATCTTTCTATTTTTGGCTTAAACCGCCAAAGATCAAGGATACCAAAAATACACTGCTTGCACATTCTACAAGCAGCGCGCAACATGCTTTGATAACGTTTCTATATCCCTAGCTAAATCCTCTATCTCTAAACTTAGCATAACCTTATATAACTTTTTATTTAGATAACCTCCCTGGGAACTCGAGTTCAACACATCCTTAAAGCACATAAAGTAAAAATATTCGAATCATAACTATACATAGATCTATCTCCATCATCTATACATTTTTGGATTCAGTCTAGAAAAAAAGAAAAATAGCAACAAATTTCCAGTCAAACGGCTATGAAAATTTAGTCAAAATGTGCAATTTATCATTTTCAATTTGACCTCGGTCTAACACGATACAAGCTTTTGTTATTATTTATTATATGGCCATAACAACCTTCACTGAAGAACTTTTTTTTACGTATGTGGATTTCAAATCCTACGCCACAACCTAGTTTTTCTAGGAGGGTCATGTCTATCGACATGAGCGGGACTCGAACTCGCACCTCTTATTTGGCGGGACAGTGCGCTATTCTATCATTTTCAACTCGACCTCGGTCTAACACGATACAAACTTCTGTTAGCATGGCAAAACTTGCTTTCGAAATGATCTACATTACACAACACCTCAGTTTAGCCCGATATAATCCTAGATTTGCCTTATCCATTTATATCCAAACATTACTTATTCATTTTATAATTTAACCTTAGTCTAACACGATAAAAACTGTTGAAATCGCTTAGGACATGTCTGTCTGTCTGTCCGTCTACAAACTATGCAAACTAGTCCCTTAGTTTTTGAGCTTCCATGATGAAACTTGGCATATAGCCTTTTGTTATCCGTCAGCACATTTGTCGGAACTGGACGGATCGGACCACTATATCTCATAGTAAACTACTAAAAATGGTTACCTAAACAAATATATCATAACTGCCATATAACGTTCCATTGAATTCATGTATATTATTAATTCTAACTAAATTTCCCATATGTTCCACTTCCTTACTTCGATTTATTTGAGGTCTTTACATATATATGTATTAAGTGAACCCTTATCCAAATCCAGTAGAGCTTCGTTTTTGTATGTTTCATCCTATAGATTTTCTTTGAACACGACATTTATCGTTGTAAATGAGGTTTATACTTATTATGATCGTATTCAGGCACAATTTGTGTATAATTTTGTACCTCCAACTTCATAAAAATCTCCCTCGGAAAGTAACAAATTCTATATAGGAAATCTCGGAAAAACCCAGAGTCTTACAAAATCTTTTCCTTAGCAGGGGCTACAAATAACACTTATGGGAAGCCAAGTATAATAATGTTATCCGATTGTTATGAAATCGAAAAACTGATTATAAATACGCCTTGGTATTGGTATGTGTTTTAGTCAGACCGTTCAGAGAGAGAGAGAGTGAGCTATCAAGTAATAATATTATAGGCAAATAGCGCAGTAAACCGCTTACAATATATATTTATAGAATTGTTATTCTCATTATGAAACTTTTCCCTGTAAATTTCTTGCATATTTTCCATATTCTTAGAAAGATAAAGGTTTACAGAAAAAGGTGTTAAACGGGTGGCAAAAACCGTGAAATATCAACAGTCGTAAACCCAAATAGACCTGCATATCATTCATTATAATTCGAATAACATATACGGGGCGGCCCTTTTTCTCGCTCTCACTCCTTCTCTCTGTTTCCCATAGATAACTGCTTCGAAACGCTATCAGTAAAACGCAGAGAAATGTGGAGAGTAAAAAAGCGATATAATATTCAGAGTATGAAAGAGCATTATATGGGGGTCTCGGTTGGAGAGGCGGGGAGAGTTTTGTGCAATGCTCGTAATACCACACATATTTCTTGTTTTTAACCAATTGAAAGTCGATTAAAGACGTTTGATTAGCTTGTTTTGAATAGTGTTGGTAAATTCCTGGTAAATATTTGGTAATACAATTGGGTTTACGAAGCGCTTTTATGGATAGATATGATTGAAGAATGATACAGACGTTGTGCGTGAGATATGATTGAATTTCTGGTTTATAAGAGAGCATAGATCAAGATAGTGTTGTCTGGGTTGATAATGTAATAATCGACGAAACATAGAACTTATCTTCTGAAGAATTTTGTAAGGAAATTTCTAGTGGTTCGTAATCGCAACATATTGTTTGATTGATTTCAATGAATATTGCTTGGGCTTATGCTAGGGGTTTCTAATTTCATTGTAACTGAAGTTATCTACAGGCAGTTTTTGAAATCTACCAATTAAAGATTTGTAACTCCATATCATACAGCTGTCATGCAAATAAAAATCTGTTTTGCTAATATTTTCTATGATTATCAAGCTATTGGACCATTTATTGCTCCCCCAAATATTAAGAGGATTAGACCACTATATCATATAGCTGTCTTACAACTAAAAGTCAGTTTTGCCCATATTTCCTTTATATTTGAAGCTGATAGATTGAATGTTCGCACTCCCTAAGAATTCTTAACTATCTATTGGTCCCCTAAATTTCAATAAGATTAGACTACTATATCATATCGCTGTCTTTTAACTTAAAGTCTGTTTCGCCCATAGTTCAAGATATTGAATTGAGTATTTCCACTCCCTAAGGACTCTTAACTATCTATCGCTCCCCCAAATTTCAAAGGATCACACCACTATATCATATCATATAGTTCTCTTACAACTGAAAGTCTATTTTGCCCATATTTCCCATATATTTCAAATTGTTGGAATGAATTTTCGCATTCCCTAAGAATGCATTATCATCTATAGTTCCCCTAAATTTCAAAAGAATCCGATCGCTATATCATATTGTTGTCTTAGAACTGAAAGTCAATTTTGCCCATATTTCCTATTGATTTCAAGCTATTGGATTGAATGTTCACATTCCCTAAGAATGCTTAACCATCTATCGTTCCCTCAAATTTCAAGTGAATTAGACTACTATATCATATAGTTCTCTTACAACTGAAAGTCAGCTTTGTCCCTTTTTCTCATATATTTCAAGCTATTGGATTGAGTATTCGCACTCCCTAAGGATGCTTAACTCTCTATCGTTCCCCCAAATTTCAAGAGGTTTGGAGTACTATATCATATAGCTGTCTTACAACTAAAAGGTAGTTTTGCCAATATTTCCTATATGTTTCATGCTGTTGGATTGAGTATTTGCAATCCCTAAGAATGCTTTACTATCTATCGTTCCTCTAAATTTCAAAAGAATCTAAACAATAAATCACATTGGTGTCATACAACTGAAAGTCGGATTTGCCTATACATCCCATATGTTTAAACTTATTTGTTTGAAAGTTTGCTAACACTTAACATTCTCCATGGTCTATGGCTCTACTAAATTTCAAGAAGATCAGACTGCTATATCATAATTAATAACTAAAAGACGGTTTTGGCCATATATTCCATGTTTTTCCTGTGTGAAAATCTATTATATATAATATTTATAGCTTCGAATTTCAACTAAATTTTTTCACCCATTTGTAATACTTATTTCTAATTGTTGTATAATATAAAATTTCACAAAAAAAAAACGGGTAAATTTGATATGATATTCTATGTGAGGCAGATTAAGCCTCATCGTTTTAGCCGACTTTGTCACGTCGGGTAATGTGAATCAATAGAAACACTGAATAAATAGCCAAAGGCAAAGCGAGAAAAGTAATACGAAGTGCTGCTATTCACAAATCCATTCATCCATTCATCCAACCATCCATCCATCTATCCATTTATACAAAACGCCCCGAAAAATGTACAAATCAAACGCAATTTGGGCCTTTCGCTTCGAGTGTAAACAGTGCTACGAATACGAATATAACGAGTGCCAACGAGAGTTATTCGTTATTCGTTCGTTCGCATGTAAAGGGCATTCATTTAGCCTTTTTTTCTTTGGCTTTTTAAATTTCCCGTAAACATTTTGGTCGATTATTGTTGTTGTTGTTATTGACGTACAACTGTGTGAATATGATTCACATTCACACCATATTGTTGTGAGTGTGTGTGAATGAGTGTGTGAGTGAGTGTGAGTGTGTGAATTGAAAATATGCTAAATAATTGTATCGACACGAATGCCTGCATGTCTATGCCGACTCTATGGAAGTGGGCGATGTGGGCGGTGGGGCGTGGCATGTAGGCTGAGGGGGCGTAGTGGGCTGAGCTGAGCTCAACTCTCCTCTCCGACGAACTCGATGTGTTAAGTGCGAGTGCTTATTGAGTGTGTGTGTGTGTGAGTAGCGAGTTAACTGGCTGTCTAAGTGCGTGTGTGAGTGTATGAGTGTTTGAATATGTGAGTGCTTGAGTGTGTGTGTGTGTGTGTGTGTGTGCACATGCACGACCTTCGCCGTCAACTTTTATTGCACGCTTTCTTCTTCGCTTCGCTTGAACACACACACTCACAACACTCACACTCACAACACTCACACACTCACAACACTCAAACACTCACAACTGTTGCCGGCTGCAGCCCGTCCACCCCCAATTTATAAAACTTAATATAAAAAATAAATAAAATTTAAAAAAATATTCCATTTTTATAGACAATTTTGTTTTTGTTGTAGTTTTCACTTTTTTGTAGCCAAAAAAAAAAGCTGCTCCAATACACGCACGAGCCAAGTTTTGGCTTTATTTGGCAGTGGCTTTTGCTGTTTTTTTTTTTGGCCTTTTTATTTATTTTCGTCTCGTTTTTAACGTGTTAGAGAAATGCGTTACGTGCCCGGCATAAGCAATTGACCTTAACCCTACAAAGCCCCCACCGTTTTGCCACCACTTGGTGGTGGCGGCGGCTGATAAATTGCCTCATTTTCTGATTTTTTGCAAAGAAAAGAGCTTTGATTTAGCCTTATTTAGGCTAAAGAAAACAAGTAAGAAAGCACTAGACACGAGGGAGCGACTAGATGACACCCTGTACTCCGAGCAAAGAAATTATTTTTTAAATATCTTATAAAGTTCTTATGTGAGCGTTATGAAATTTTCACAGTAGTTTAAGAACATTAATTTTTATGTATTTACTTTATTTTAAAAGTGAAGTTTTTAAAATTAGAACTGTAAGCCATATTTTTAGTTTACAGAGTAGCCTGAGTCGCGTTCAAAAAACTTTAAAAGCCAAAATCTTTAGAATATTTAGATGTGTCTTTATACCAAATTTGGTGATGCTACCTATACAATTGCGCTTCATAACACGTTTTAGTTCAATACGGAAGAGTAAAGAACTTAGATATAGATGTACCAAATTAGATGTCTTTAGCTCTTACGGTCCGTAATAGACAGAATGATATGACTTAATTGAGTCGTCTTTTGATACTTGTGTAGAATACATATATACTTTATAGGGTCGTATCTTTCTCTTTCATAAACTTAGTATACCCTATTTTAACCATTTTCCATGGGCATAGGGTATAGAAACCACTTGAAGTTGTTGGTTTTTCTGTTCCTTTGAAATAATTTGTCTGCTTGAGGCTGTTCAGTGCAGCTGATTGCAAGTGATTCACTTTATTCACTTGATTCACTTGGGTCTGTTGACATTTGAACCAGTTCAATTGGCGCTTACGAATGTGTCCCAACAGTAGATATTCCATAAGTTGTATCAAGTTGATATATGAATGAATATGAACCTGAATATGGAATATGAATATGAATATGCATATGAACATGAATATGAACTTGAAAATTGATTTGAATATGAATTTCTACAGGGATACGAAAAGAAAACTTTGAATACTGTGAATAACTATGAATGTACTCATTCCGCGCTCATATTCATATAGCTATTTACATCAACAAATTCATTTGTGATACTTGTGTAAACAAGTTTTGTCAAGCGAATGTTGGAAATGAATAGTTTTGAATATACTCATTAAGCACTCAAACTAGTTTTGACTATTATATACGTAAGAAAAGTACTCACATGATTTGAGTTATATTGAGAACTAGATAAGAAAACTTTAATTGAATCAGACAACTAATTATGAATGTACTCAAACGACACTCATATTCATATTGCTATTCACATGAATAGGATCATTTGTGATACTTGTGTTCTTTATAAGGCAAACAAATTTTGTCAAGCGAATGTTGGAAATGAATAGTTTTGAATATACTCATTAAGACTCAGACACATAATAATGATTGTACTCAAACTAGACTCATATTCATATTGCAATTCACATGAATAGATCCATCAGTAGCATTTATGTACTTTTGCTTTGTTGAAAAGCATTGACAAGCTAATGACATGTCTATGGATAGTATAAATAGCTGTGAATACACTCATTGAGCACTCAAAGTAGTATTCATATTCGCAACCTAAAATAAGGCAAAGAAGATATAGTTAAAAACCTTGAAATAAATGTACTCAAACACATATTTTATGAACAGTTTCTGGAGATTTTATTTTGGAATATTATACAGCTCTGTTTTATGAATAATATGAATAACTTTGAGTGTACTCAATGCACACATTGTTATGCACATTTCAATTAACTCAAAGCTACCAATGATTAGCCAATCTCCGAGGCATAAATACTGCCAATCGTATTCAATTGTATTCACAATATATTCACAAAGTATTCACCTTCGTTTATTCATTCGTTCTTCGTCTTCCTCTTCTGTCTCTTTACAGAAATCTAGCTTAAATCTGCGCGAAACATCGGCTGCGTCATCGGCCAGCAAGGACAAGGACAGGCTGTCCCTCAGCACGGACAACAAATACACACATACACAGAATGACTCCGGGGGCGTGGGCGTCGGGAGCGGTGGGCTGAGCTCGGCCCCGCCCACCGGCAAGCGCAGCATGACGGAGCACAGCTTCGAGCGGGAGGACAAAAAAGACAGCGGCAACGAGAAGGACGCCAACGGAGCGCTCCAACAGTGCATCACAGAGCTGGCGGCCTCCATTGGCAGCGGCGCACTCAAGGCCAACGAACAAAGGACGACAACGGCAACAGCAACATCATCGTCCTCCGCGTCAGCACAAAAGGATAACAAGCAGGAGGCGGCAGGAGGAGCTGGTGTTGCCGATGAAAAGGAGCAGCCGAAGCCGCTGCGCAAGACGACATCACACTTTGTTACCGTCATCGAGGTCAAGGAGGCCAAAGACAAAGACGCTGATGACGCCAGCGGTGTGGGCGGTGCAACGGTCAACGACACGCCCACACCGCCATCAACATTCGCCCGTTATCCGGAGCGCAGCAAAGTCGCCACGGAGGCCACGGCGCCACCGCTGTCGCCATCGATGACATCGCCCGCCATGTCCGCCTCATCGTATGCAGCGCATCTGGAAGCCAAAAAGAAAATGCCACCCAGGTGAGTGGAACGGGAAAGGAGAGTCTCTCCCTCTTCCCTGAGAAATAGGGAAGAAACAAAGGAGTTGGCAAAAATAGAGCAATTCTGATTTAAACAACCGCTTTGGAAAGTGAATTTGGAAGAAGCCATAGAGTATTCAGTTGATTCTTCCCCAGAAACAAATTGCTTTAAGTGACCATGGTGGAAAATTTGTATGAATTCATAGATTTAGACATCCTTTTTGGGTAAGCAGGGTAACTCCCTCCCATGGACGACGCCAGTGCTAAAAATTTGGATGAAGCCATAGAGTACAGAAGTAGTGCTATCACACGAATCAAATTGCATTATGTGACCTTCTGTGAAATTTTGGATGAATTCATAAATTTAGACATCTTATTTGGGTAAGCAGTAACTCACATGAAGGGTAATACTGGTAAAAATTTGGATGATGCTTTAGAATACAGAAAAGGTGCTCATATTGTTAGCATGGAGGAAAATTTGGATGAATCCCCTAAGTACAGAATAGGTTTTGTCCTCCTCACAAAGCAGATTACAAATTACATGAAGTAAAGGAGAAAATTTCGGATGAATCTACAGATTTAGACATATTTTTGTGTAAGCAATGAGTGACATGAAGGAAGACGCTGGAACAAATGTTGAGGAAGCTATGGAATATAGAAAATGTGGTCAAGTGACCATGAAGAGAATATAGAGGACATGGAGTAGCTTATGTTGATATGAAAATATTGATCTAGAATCAGAAAAAACAATATGAAAGCCAAGATAGTGTCTTAGCAAAAGTTCCACCTAAAAAACTATAAAAATAAAAGAGAACATGGAGGACAAGCAAAATATAAGAGAGGAGTTACTGAAGTAAGAGGTACTAAGGCCTATATTATTTTAGATTATACTAGCCATAGTGCATATAGAGCATATTATATGATTCAGGGCTTAAATGGAGAAAAACTTATCCCAATGACTCAAGTTTTTTATAGGTGGAAAAACAACTTTCAAGCTGAACACACCGATTACCCCCCGAGAACTTTTTCAAGAACATTACTAATTTTATTTTCTAACTTCTTGGGTTTTCGCAGACCTCCGCCAAAGAACATAAGACGCGTGGAGCCGCCAACCATTCCCAGCCAGCAGTTGTTATCGTCATCGCCGAAGCGGGAGACGCCCTATGTGGGCAGTGCCATGCCACTGCCGAGCAGTAGCTCAGGCGAAAGTCCGGCCAGTTCGTTGGAGCGTAACATCAAGCCATCGGACATATTGCGACAGAAGTCATCCGAGAATCTGGAGTCGAAATATGCGGCCAACAGAAAGACAACGCCCGAGCTGAGCAAGCTGGCCAATACGCCGGAACTGATGGAGGAGCTGGGACGCAAAATGGTTGGCAAAACGGATAGTTTGGAGCATGCGAAACGCAACGATGGCGGCGGTGGCGCCACCAATGGTTCGGGCGGCAGTTTAGGACGCACTGCATCAACTCCGGGACGTGCACTGACGCCTGCCGGACGCAGTGCGGCGTCGGGTGGCAATATGGGCGCCTCGCCAACGGGCAGCCTTAACAAGACAGCCAAACTGGCGGCCACGGACAGCAGCTCGACGAGCAGCCTGGAGAAGAAATCGCGCACCTCACTGCAGGCCAGCGATGCGGAGACATCAGCGGCTGCACAGCGCAGCGTGGGCTCCAAGGAGTCGCTGGCATCACAAGGCATATCGGAAGTTGTAAGTTGTGTGGAACTGCTCAAATTTGGCATGGAATTATAGCACATCCTTTTCAGATCAAGAGCTACGAGTCGGTATCATCACTCAGCTCGGATAGCGCCAAGGCGGCACAGCAGGCGGATAATGAACCGTATTACGATAGCGTACCCCTGGACAATGGCGATGGCGAGTATGTGTTCATTAAGCCCGGACGCACTGGCTCCTCGTCGAGTCGCGACGATCTATCGACGCCGGGCAGCACACTGCCCATGGCCCAGCTGAGCAGTCAGGCGAGTGTCACGGATCCCGAATCTCCAGGCCGTAGCTCCAACTATGTCAACATTGATTACTTCATGTAAGCGGCACACTATATACCGAATCCCCTCCACCGATTCAACCAATCTCAACCCCTTTAATTCACAGTCAGAGCAACGAGACACGCTCAAGTTCCCTAGACAGCGATGGGGAGTACGAGGGTCCGCCCATATTGCGCACAATTTCCCACGATGAACAACAATCCACGTCGCAGACCCCCGGCGCATTACGCAAGGTTCGTGCCTGCCACTGGGCTATATACTATATAGAGACCAGATTTATTTTATAAGCTTACACATTCAGAGGGCCTTAAATGATGTAACGCCCCGGGTTAATCATGATAAATGGGCTTATTCTTTACACTTTATAGAAAGCTTTGAAAGCACATTTTAAGCAGCTTCCGCTGCCTTTTCTGGCTGTAAGCTTTATCTTAAAGTTGATTGAACACCTTTAACAGTCTTTTAAAAGCTTACGTGATAGCTTTAACTGATTTGCAGAAGCTTTTAGCTTGTTAGTTGAAAGTTGCTCGAGCAGCACGCTATTTAAACTTTGAATATATATAGCATAGCAGCTCGACGGCTTAGTATGTTCAAAGAAGTATAACAAATATTTCTTTATAGGTCATTTTTCCATTTGTTAAAAAGCTATCAAAGTCGCATTGCAGACTTTCTTATAGCTTTTAAAGAAACGCTTTTAAAGAAGCTTTCTAAATAGAATTCCATATTTTTATTACAACTGAATGATTTTAAAGACGATTTTAAAGTCATTTTAAGATTTCAAGCTCTCAAATATATAGCTTTATATACCTTAACTTACTTAAAGCTACTGCTAAAGTGAAGTAAAGTCACCTCTATAGAAGCATTTGTAAAGTTTTCAAAGTTGCTTAACTAAAAAGCTTGCATGCAACAATCAAAGTAGTTTTAAAAAGCTTTCATTCACTGCTATATTATTATTGCCTCCAACACAAAGTCGGTACAGACACAAAGTCGGTACAGATTCCCGAGCAGATAATAAATATATTTCAATTTTTAAACAACTTTCTTCTTTAAGAAACTTGGACTACAAAAGCTTACAAAGCATATTAATCAGCCAAATGAAAGCTTTATTTATATGCTTTGTTTTCGATTTCGAAGCTGCTTAGACTCATTTTACAACATTATTAGCTCCGATAAAGCTTTCCAAGATGCTTAACTGATTTAATCAAAGCTGCTTTAACAGTCAATTTAACAGTCTTATGCTTAAGTAAGCCTTAAAAGCTGCATATCTTAAGTAACTTTGTTTAATTGCAAATTTTTAAAATTGCTTTAAATTACTTTTACTAACTAAAAAATTTACTTTTACTACTAAAAGCTTCAATAGTTAATGAGCTTTAAAAGCAGCAACATTGCTTAGTAAAATATTTTAAACTTGTTTGAAGCTTAAATCTATTTGAAGCTTAAAAAGTTTCTTGAAGAGAAAAGAAGCTTGCTGAATTCTACTTGAAGCTTAAGAAGTTGCTCGAAGATAAACAACTTGCAGTTTTATGAACTTTGAAGGTTGTTTTTTTAGAAGCTGAAAGAAGCTGTAAGTTCGATTTCTCTGACAGAAATTTCTTAAGAAATCCTGAAAAGAGCATCAAGTAGACTCCCTTGAATTAAGCTCAAAAGCTTTTTTTGATCCGGCAAAAATCGGAAAGTAAATTTGACTCAAGTTTGGTTAATGGGATTTCTATGCTAATTTCCCTAGCTCTAAAGTAACCCCCAAGGGGTGTTTAGTAATTTCGACTATGCCCGTGCTATGGCTATTATTATTGTCATTATCATTATCATTAGCATTATCATTAGCATTATCATTAGCATTAGCATTGCTGTTGGATTTGCATTTTTGCGTCCATTGAACTGAGTCACCCGATGATGATGCAAGCGTCGCTCATGGCTCGTCGATGTGTTGGATGTGGCTGAGGATGGGGATGGGGATGGGGATGGGATTGGGAATGGGGATGAGTCAGGGAATGCATTTGGCTAATCGGTTTTAAAATGTTCAACAATTAATGTAAATGCGGTTTTCATTTGTTGTTGTTTTTTTTTTTTTGTTGTTTTGTTCTTTCTTTGGCTACCAATTTTTTGGCCAAATTCGCATTGGGTTCTGCCATTCGAATTGGATTTGGGCTCTGGGTCCGACGCGTGCCGCGAACTTGCCGTGGGAAGATGCAAGTGAATTGTCGTTGTCGAACTGCCGATTCCGGGCGTAAACGGGATCCGCAGGACATCGCGTTGCCAGCCAGAAGGATCATCATACGGCTGGGTGGCAACTCTTTTCTCCATCTGACAAATCACCAGGTAGAAACTGGAAAGTGCTCCAAAATTCCATTTGGAAAGTGTTCAAGGCTTATAAAACCAGTTTTATAAGTGCATAAAATTTTGATACCGTCCATTTCCGATTTTTCCTCCTAGTAAAATTAGGTCGTGGCGTAGGAGGTAATGCAAAAAAAAAGCAGAAATAAAGACAAATAGTGCTTCAGGCTTTGACCCGATTGGGTTGTTATGGCCATATAATAATAATAAAATTTTTAATACCACTCTGGAAACATATAAATAGCTGGAAGATTTGACTGAAACTTAGAGAAAACTTTGGAAGCCAAAAAATTAACAAGAAAATTGAACTGTTTCATCATCTTATCTTATACAAGTGAAAATAATCATTGGAACACAAACATATTTTGTTCCAAATTCAAGTTCCTTAATACAACTTTAAATACAGTTAAAAATAACCGTCATAATCGGAAAAGTGTCACTTAATTGGTATAGTAATTCCCATTAAAACTACAGTTCTTAATATAATGATTTGATTTTGGGATTATATGTGTAGGACTAAGTTTTGAAGCAATCCTGAAAATTTCAGAACGATCGTATTATCAATAGGAGAGTTATATGATCAAAATTGTGCAAAAAAGCGGCCAAAGTGTCAAAAGCTAAAAAAAATGGAATTGTGTCAACTGGCGGTTAAACTATTATAGCTAGAGACAACCAAGGTTTCCATAGATGTACGAATTCCCAATTTTTCGATGACCATTACCTTTACGAATAACCTGATATTTCTTTTATTTTGAGCATATAACTTAAGCTACAGCTATGAAACTGATTTTGAATATCTCATATAGCTTATCTAAACTATTCTGAAAATTTCAGAACTTTTGGTTTATAAACATATGTGTTAAGAGCTGCTAACAAAATGGGTATACGATGATTTTTTTTTTAATTTTAACGCTGAATTTTGACTGCAATTTAAACGGAACCCACTGAAAACTTTAACCTGCATTTGCAATTATAAATGGGGCCTTAGAACATATAAAATATATAATACGATATTCAATATAACTAATCTAATCTTAATTATAATAATTAACTATTTACTAACAACTTATATATATATTTTTTTCAATTTTTTTATGCTCTTCGACTTTTTTGTTTCTTGTTTTTGATTTCATTTGTTTGTTTTGTTTTTTTTTCTTTACTTTTTTCCCAACAGAACTTAGTTTCGGCGATACTCGTGAGTACCGAACCACTTTGTCTCCAGCCTTTGTCTCTCAGCTAAATTGTGTTGTTGTTGTTGTTATTATTGTTATTGTTGTATATAAAAGATATAGATATATGTTTATGTATTAGCCTATATACTTGTACATACTCGTATATACGTATATATACCATATATGCCATATATACCCTGCCTAGCTTTATCCTGAATGCGCTTGTTCCATGTTCAATGTGTTTTTGGTTCTTGTTCTTCTTCTATTTTGGTTTCTTTGTTTTTGAATTGTGTTTTTAGAGTTTATGAAATTTCCATTTGTTACACACACACACACACACACGTTCCCACACTCCCACACACATACACTCACACACTCTACACTATGCAACATGATATTCACTTTTGATATTATTTCAAGAACTCATTAGTTTCTGCCAAGAAATGACTTCAATTTACATAGATTTTTAGCCCTTTTTGTAAAAATTTTCATTATAGAAAGTACTTTCCCAGAAAATTCCGAAAAATTCAGTACCAAGCTCAAGAAACATATTACTTAAATAGACACCTAATGGAATATTTCTCCAGAAATCTCTTAAAGTTAACATAGAAGCAGTAGAGACCATATTTTTTCCTCTCAAACTATATTTCATAATCAGGTCCTTTCCTTAAATATAAATCTCAAACTATACTTCCTTTCCTTTGATATAAAGGGACTAACGGAACCTGTCCCGCCAAACAAGAGGTGCAAGTTCGAGCCCCGCTCATGTCGATAGGCATGACCCTCCTAGAAAAACTAGGTTGTGGCGTAGGACTTGAAATCCACCCACGTAAAAAAAAGTTCCTCAGTGAAGGAAGCAGAAAAAAAGGATAATAATGCTTCAGGCTTTGACCCCATAGGGTTGTTATGACCATATAATGATAACGACCTTCTATCTCGTCTGAAAGTTTATTCATAAAATTCAACAAATTCCAAATATGTTTTTGTTCAAGTTCAGGTTACATAATATAAGTTTAAATATATATAATTTGAAAATCCTAAAGAGTTATTAGAATTCGTTATCGAATCGTTACCCGAGCTTGTCTATCTTCTGTTAGACATTTGCCTATATAAACTTTTCACAAATATTACAGTTTTCAGATTTTCTGAGATCATCAGTATTGTTCAATATATTCCGCAATTCCCATAGCGCGGTTTCTGGATATTTCGCCTTCTATGTCCTCTTTTCCCCCTATAATTTATTCAATTTAAAAACAAACTTAAGACTTGACTTTGAAGTACTTTTCAAAATTCCTATTGCCCCAAATACAAATATTTCCTTACGTTCGGGTTCCAAATGCTACCCATAAAATTGGCAAAAAGTTATATGTTCCCAAATGATTTCCAATGAAAAATATTGTCTTAAATGTTCTTAATTTCTCAAAACCGTAATCCTATTTGTATATCCCATTGAATACACTCCAATGCATGCCAAACGATTTGAACGATTTGTCTATAAGTATAGCAAAAACGTATATTTTCAGTATTAATTCTATCAAAAAATCCTCGAATTACCAAATAATACTACCAAATTTTGTTTTTTTTTATATATCTGGTTGCAAAGTGCCCCGTCTATATATATTACTCAAATATGTATATACAAATGTCTACCAATTTATATTTATGTACTATATATGTATTATATATCAAATTTGTATACCCAATTTCACAGTTCATGTTCGACTATCTTCCTCCCTTCACTTTTTTGTTTACCTATCGATATCGGTGCAAGGAATTGTAGTTATATATTCCTCAATATATATATATATACATGCCTATTTATATAGTGTATTATAATGCCCTATCATTCGATCATTTGTAGCTTATATAATCATTTTTAAGCACACTTTTCATTCCATATTCACGTTTTTTACTTAACTCGTATTATTTTATCCCTATAAATAGGTCTCTGGTAATGCGCGCGGCGCCAAAATACGTTCGATATTGAGCTCCATAATACAAAGCGAAACCATCTATGTGGAGTGCTTAAATAAGATGATACAGGTAAGTAAGGTCTATGGCGATATTGAATACTGTCTGGAACAGTTTCGGAAAATCGTATCTTATGGATTGACGATTTGTTAAAGATTAAGAAATTTCGATCCTCTTAAGTTATAGAACTTTTATCCCAGCTTATCTCGAATCTTATCTTAAAAGACTCGAATCAGCTCAAATAGTTTTAGTTTACCTTTTATAAGCTAGAAATATATTCCTTATTTTGAACACCTTTTCCGAGTTATTTCAATTAAAACTGATCCTATCTTCACTGGGAACAATATGTTTGCCTAGAATTGGGTGGAAGTTTCATTTCATTGTACAATCCAGAATATTTCAGATTATCGAAAAATTAGAATCAAATTTTCAGACCTAATTCTCTCTTATATCAAATATATAGAATAGTTTTGCATTGGGAATTATATTTTTCGATAATAGATCAGTTTTTTCTAAAGGTCTTAAGCCCAAATAACACCAGTAAAGTTCACCGTCCCTTCGTACCCTTCCTAAATCGAATAGATTTTACTCCAAAACAGCATTATAGGCCTTAATTGCATCAAATTCGAATTTCCCATTATAATTTACTATACCCAGTATAAACCTGTAACTTTTTCTCCCAAAAATCTACCTTAAAAATACGTTTTAAAACCCAAATTCGATTAGATTTTGCTCCAAACCCCCTTTTGTAGGCTTCATTTGCATCAAATTCGAATTTCCCATTATAATTTTCCCAACTTTCTTATTCCCAGTATAAACCTGAAACTCTTTTCACACTTAAGAAAACGCTAATTCGATAAGATTTTGCTCCAAACCCCCGCCCCCCTTCATTTGCATCAAATTCGAATTTCCCATTATAATTTAATCAACCTTCTTTGTTCCCAGTATAAACGCGCGATACACGCAACGCTGGGCACATCACAGCCTGTGATCAAGGAGGAGGAGGAGAACACGATTTTCTTCAAGATCGACGAACTGCACGAGGTGCACACCGCCTTCCTCGGCGACCTGAAGACCATCGTCGCCCACGAAGGCGGCGATGTGCTGATCGGGGAACCCTTCAAGCGTCTGGCGGACATGTTCGATCTTTATAGCGCCTTTCTGCACAACTATGGCCAGGCCATCGATACGGTGAAGAAGTGCAGTGCCAACAATCCGCAATTCAAGAAGATTGTCTCGACAATTGTGGTCAATCTGCAGACGGAGCAGTCCCTGACGCTGGAGGATCTGCTGCACAAGCCCGTGGCACGAGTGCAAATCAATGCACTGGTCTTCAACGATCTGTTGCGGGAGACGCCGCCGAATCATCCGGATCACCAGCCGTTGCGGCAGGCACAGAAGATCATACAGATGTTCCTCAATCAGTTCAATGTGGTCAATCAGCGACTGCCGACGGAATCGAATCGCAATCTGCGCCGGATGGTGCGAAATTCGTTCATTGTCGAACTGGTCGATGGCCACCGGAAGCTGCGGCATTTGTTCCTCTTCAACGATGTGATCGCATGTGCCAAATACAAGGCGCTGGGCCGGGATCGTATCGATTACGAGCTCAAGTGGTTTATACCGCTGAAGGATGTCAATGTCTACGAGGAGTCCGATACGAGTGCGGACCTCAAGGAATCTAGTCCCGCGAACATATCGCAAGTGAAACGTAATTTAAGGTCCGTCCGGGATCAGTTAATACTCGAGGCGAACGGCGTGCGCACAGGCGATAAATATAGACGCAAACTGGCCGATCTGGAGTCACAGCTGGTGCTGGCCACGCCCAATTTAGTGCTGCGATTGGGCAACAAGTCAAACAATAAGACCATGACGTTCTTCCTCAGCTCAGACTTTGAGCGCACACAATGGATGGATTCGATAATGTCCCTAAAGGTAAAATACAAATCTGAAGAAACCAGCTCTATCTATCCATCTCTTTTCATATATATATATATCCATCTCACTCGGTTCTATAGCAAAAATGCAACCTGCCTGGCGCCAATACGATCAACTCCCTGGAGGTCACCGCCTTCATCGTGGCCATGCAGAAGGGCATGAAGACTGAAATGGGCTCCTATCTGATGCGCAACACCAACGATGAGAGTCTGCTCGTTGGCGACCTGCACATGGGCATCCAGGGTCTGCAGGGCCTGGAACAGCCCGCGGATCTCTACATATGCATTGAGATCGATTCGTATGGCCATTACTTCCGCAAGGCAACCACAAAAATGATCTGTCGCAGCCAGAACCCCTTGTGGAACGAGAGCTTCATGCTCGAACTGGAGGGCAGTCAGAATGTCCGTGTGCTGCTCTACGAGGCCAAGGAACGTCCAATATTACGTGCTAAATATATACTCAAGGTGGGTCCCCAGCTCCCTCTCTCTATCTCCCTCTAATCTCAACTAACTTTCTGGAACTTGCAGCTAAGTCGCAGCTGGTTAACGGAGACCACACAAACCCGCAGCCTGAAGCTTAGCGAAACGTTGGAGCTCAGCGCCAGCTTCCGGTTTGTGCCCGGCGAATTGTGCCGTGCCACAACGAAGCCCGGCGCACTTTTTGGTGTCAAAATGAGTCAAGTATTAAAGTAAGTTCTTCCCAATCTCTTGGTAAACCCTGATCCCAGCTTTTGCAAATATTTTAAAAACTTCCTCCTGATCTGCCTTCTTGGTGCTCCGGTGCTCGCCCGATTCCTATTCTTCAATTTTATACCCTGTTCCCGATTTAAAAATGGGAAGAAGAGTATAATAGTTTGATTAGAATGTATGTAACAGGCAGAAGAAGGCGTGCCAGACCCCATAAAGCATCAATAGCCGAGTCGATATAGCCATGTCCGTCTGTCCTGTCGTCTGTATGAACGTGACGATCTCGGAACTGCAAAAGTTACAGATTTCAAACTTGGTATGGCGATCCGTGTAGAGCATACGCAGTACGAGTTTGTTTCAAATTTCGGATGCCACACCCCATTCGCCCGTTAATCGATAAAATGGCCATAACTTTTCCACTTATAGAGCTAGCGACAGCATATTTGGTATATAGGGTAATGAATAGAAACTGCAGAGTGGATTTTTCCAAAAATTTTGATACACCTCTCAATTTTTCCGGAAAGTAACGAAATGTGTATAGCAGTCACAATATTTATGCTAGAGTCTTGAAATTTGGTATGTAGGTTCCCGTAGACCCAATGCAGAAAGAGGCATACTGTGGTTCCCCCTTAACTTGACAAGCGCTTTTAATTTCTATGATTTTTATCATAATGATTTCAATTTGGGATTATATATTAATGACACCTTTTGCTCTTTACAGACGAGAGAAACGCGACATTCCGTTCATAATCAGTGCCTGCATACGGGAGGTGGAGCGTCGTGGCATGCTGGAGGTGGGCTGTTATCGTGTCAGCGGTTCTGCCTCCGATTTGGCCAAGCTTAAAAAGGCATTCGAATCGGGTAAGAGCATAAAAAGCATACCATATTCATAAGGTAGCCCCAAATAACCTAACATTTCCTTGTGCAGATGCCTATGAGGCCGAGCAACTGCTGCGCGAGGTGGACATCCACTCCGTGACGGGCATTTTGAAGACCTTCTTGCGTGAGCTGCCCGAGGCTCTGTTCTCCGATCTGCTATATCCGCGTTTCTTCGAAACATTCAGCGTTTTCAGCAACAACAATGAAGCCACACGCATCAATGAGCTACTTAAGGTCTATGAAGAGCTGCCACAGGCCAACAAAGCCTCCATCAACTTGATACTCGATCATTTAATCAGGCAAGCTTCGATTATATATATAGTTGGGTGTATCTATTAATCCGCTCGATCTAAATTATGTTACAGAGTGCACGAAAAGGAGGCGGATAACAAGATGTCACTGCACAATTTGGCCATGGTCTTTGGTCCCACACTCCTGCGACCGGGTCAGACGCAGGTGAAGCAAAAGGATCCGCTGGCCGCGAGCACCGTGGACGTTATGGCCCAGGCGGGCATACTCTATTGTTTCCTGCAGGCGCGCATCAAGAAGGACTAAAGGATTCTATATATTCTATATATCTATATATAACTATTGGCCTATGCTTGCAATGCTCACACTGTCCCACAAAACGAGAACACACTGTATTACACTGTACAACACAACATGCTGATGATTTGTATATAATCGACGCCCGACTGCGTCCGTTTTCGAACCAATTTGTTAGCTAAAAAACAAACAACCCAATCTGAACTGAACAAAGTGCTCAATGGCGGGCCTGAAACAGAAAATTCTACACATGTTTTCTTTTGTTACCTTAAAAAATTTCGAGTTTTATATGCCCCAATGGGTATATGCCGCACACAGACACATCCTAAGACACAATTGCTTCCCAATCCCGCCCCCAAGATGTATACATATGCGTAGACAAGTGTCCAACACTTTCGATACTGTCTCTGGTCGTAGTCCAGAGATGATATAACCCCCTCCTATGGCTTTTAGCTGCTTGCTCGTCGTATACTCGTATACATTATACATATTTACATATATTTATAGAGAAGATTCGGAAGATGATGATGATGATAATGATATATAAAAAGTAACAACAATATGCTTTATCTACCATACATATATACCTTATACGATAAATGCATAGTTAGCGGGCGCCTGCACGCCGAGCACCTTCCTTCGATTCCCCCTCTACCCCCAAAAAAGCTATATATATTGGAGAGACAGAGTTATATATGAAGGAAATGGCAAATATTTTCAATATTACGAGTACATACAAACACGTATATATTTATATATATAGATACTATAATACAACTAATTAGTACGATAAATAATAACTAAAGGATAACAAATTTAAAAAGTAACGTAATATGGGTATCGCTTGCGGAATGATTATGGTAAAGATAATAATATGATATATGTACGTGTATGCTTCTGTTTTTTTTTTTTCGTCTTGTTTTGTATTAATTACTTAGGTTTTATATAAACAGAAAAACGTAAAAATAAAATATATTCTATTTAGAAAATTTTGGAATTGTGTTGTTATTGAAGATAGATATGTCCTGATAACCATGCAGATTGAGTTTTTTATAATCAACCCAAGCATATAAATCGGTAGAAACAAATACTATGAAATGGGGATATATTTTGTATTCCATTATTATACCGCTTTTCTTTCGAAGATAACAGGAAAATGTCCTATATATTCTTTCGAGCTTATAATGATTTTCAATAGTATGAAAGGCACATCGAATATTTCATACTCTTTTCAAAGCATTCGTTTATAACATCCATTGAATAGAGAGTTTTACATAGAAATTTCCAATTAACCGAATTTCAATTATATGACAGCTCTAATTGAAGGATATTGTGGTCCGATCCTTTTGAAATTTAATAGAGCAGATAATAAAGAAACCTAGGAGTTTTTTTTAACGTTCAACCTAATAACTTAAAGGACATGGAAAAGATTATGGTATAGAATCTTAAGAGTTTTTAAACATTCAATTCAATAGCTTGAAAAACATGAAAAATATACGCAAAGCTGACTCTCAGTTATATTTAAGCTATATAATATAGTGATTCGATTCTTTTCAAATTTCATCGAGCAACAGAAAAGAAAGAATGGAAAACATGGGTAATATGGGTAAACTCGAGTGGTCATATCCGCCCGGTTCCCATAAATATGCAGCCTATTTGAAAAAGAAGGTTCTCCCTAGGCAGTGCCGTCTGAAATTGAAGTACCTACTCAATCCCAACAGCCCGCTTTCGATTCCTTGCAAACGAACCTTATCTATAACGCCTTGATTGCTTCGACATGGAGATATGTGACTCGGCCTGGTCCAGATATCTCTCCTGAGCAGGTTGGTACATTTTAAATAATATCGCAGATGGAAAAGTTTGATATTGATTTGAATTTTTAACTTTTGGACAATCATAAAGTGAGCTTTCAATTAACCCATACATTATTCTCTTTCATAGCGAGAGTTATGATAATAATATATGTGTATTTCCGCAATTTTTAAGTTAGAGTTATGAAATTTGGTATGTAGATGCGCATAAAACTATACAAAATTTGGCATCCAAAATGATTTTTCATTATAATGTAATCTCCCGAAAAATCAAGAGTGGTATAATAATGGCGCCTCGGTGGACCAGTGGATAATTTACTGCGCCGCTAGACAAGAAATCATAGGTTCTAGCCCCACTCATGTCACTAGCATGACTCTGCTTTGAAAACTAGGTTCCGACGTAGGATTTAAAATCCTTCCGCGGAAACAAATATTCATTCTTGATAGCTTCATTGAAATGGAGCTGCTCGTAGTAGACAGTACTCTTCCAAACACTTGGTTTTGTGTCCATCCGATCTCCTGACAGCTTTCGAGCTGGTTGTGCTCCAAAGATATAAAAATATCATCGACTTTTACAGTGACAGGCAGACCATTGCGAGGAGCGATTACAACAAAATTTCAGGATTGGGAATCCTTTTTGGAAATGCTCCTTTGATCAGCTTGATGTCGCCAGTTATATGGACACCTCTTACATCTCTCGTAGATCTTCCAGTTGCCCCAATATAAACATTTCTCTTTTAAAATTTGAAGCTATAAACCGATTGCAGTTTAAAAATGAACATTATATATACAGACATATATATATATATTATATATAGCTATAAAGATCAACTTTACACTTTAAAACTAGCCTAATTAACAACAATTCACTCGTTCTCCTCCTCGTCGTCGGGCGCCTGCTGCACATTGCTGTCCACGTCGAAGAAGGCGCGCCTGCTGCGTTTCGCCTCGGTGGCCATTTGGTTGCCATCGAATTTGGCCGCGGTGCGTTTGCGTAGCTCATCCACATCCTGCTGATCCTCATTGGTGGCCCATTCGAGGACCAAACGACGACCATACAAATGGGTACTGGCGCTCAGGGCCTCGAAGGCACGTTTGGCGTCCGCCTTGGAGGTAAAGTCCACAAAGCCAAAGCCACGATGCGCATCCTCGCCGGGTGTCATCTTTTTGGGCAGGCGCAGGGAACGCAGCTCACCAAAAGCTCTGCAAAATGATTAAATATGTTAAGATCAATGGGATATGTATACCAATCTGTGCTCCACTTACTTGAATATATCGCGCACTTCACGATATTGCGCCTGGAAGGGTATATTTCGCACCAGAATCTTGGTGCCCGTCTGTTTCTTCTGTGCCACCTGGCGACGTCGTGCCGCATCGTCGTGTGTTCTAAAAGCAAAAGGAAGTTTACTTAGGAGTCATCCTCATAGAGATTGGGTTTTCACTTACTTGAGCACACGATCACTGCGCTTCAGTTCCACCAGATTGCCATCGATTTTGGTCATCTGCATGTCCTTCAAAGCCTGTGCAGCCACAGCTGATTTCTTAAACTGTATGAAACCGTAGCCCAGTGAGTTCTGTTGCCTAGGATTCTGCGGATCCTTGCGCTTGGCTATCTCCACCGTGTGCACCGTGCCCAAGTGCCTGAAATGCTCCAGCACCGTTTCCTGCACCGTCTTAAAGTTAAGATTACGCAGGAATATGGTGGTCTCCGGTTCGGGCTCGTCGTCCGCATCCTCTGCAGCTGGCTCCTGCTCTTCTTCCTGCACAGGCTCCTCTTTGGGTTCAGCTGCTTTGTCCTCCGTTTTGGGCTCGGTTTTGGGTATAATTGCCTCGCCGTCAAGCGTCTTGGTAAACGTATGCCCCGGAGCCCATTCCAAGTAGAGCGGCGTCGTCTTGAATTTGCTGTAGGCGAGCTTCTTGAACGCCTGTCGCGCCTCCGAGGGCTCACAGTACTCGATGAGCGCTGTAACCCCACTGGGTGGCAACACAATCCTGCCAATGGGTCCAAATTTACTGAAAATTGGCGACAATTCCGCGACTTCCGTGCCGGCGGGCAAATTCTTGGCCAGCAACACAGTCTTGGAGCGCTTCTGGTTGGGCTCATCGAAGGCGCTGAGACGCACGCCCTCCTCCTCCAGGAACTTTTTCATTTCGATGACAATCTGAGTTTCGCCCAGTGCCAGACGCACTGCAGCACTGCTGCCACCCTCGCTGGTGTCCAGTATGCGCTCCTTGCTCATGTTGAACTGTTTGGCCAAGATATCCGCCACCGCATTGGCGCCCAGGAAGAGTGTATTCCAGCCAATGGGCTTCTGTGCCTGCTGCTTGAGCTTCAGCGCCTTTTTCTGCTTGAACGACATGCCCGCATCATTTTCCTCCGCTGCATCCGGCGGATTATCCAGCTCCTTGCCGGGTAGCAAGTGTAGCAAGCGTCCATGGTAATCGGTGCCATCGAGCGCATTGAACGCCTTCAAAGCATGCTCCGGCATCATGAAGGTCACCGTGCCGAAGCCCTTAATCTGACGTGTCACCTTATCCACGGGCAGATTGACCTCAACTATGGGACCAAATTTCTCGAACAACTGCTGCAGCTCCTCCTCCGTCGTGGTGTACGCCAAATTGCGAAAGAATATGCGACCCGAATCGGATATGTTCTCCTCACTGCGCAAACTATCCTGTTGATGTTTCCACTTGGAATTGCCCACGGCTGCAGCTGTGGCCTCATCAGTGACCGTGCCATTTTTATGGGCTTTGGTCACCTTATTCTTTTCGGTGAAGTCGGAGAAGAAGACCTGCTTGCCCTTGATGAAACTCTTGTTCTTCAACATGCCCTTGGCCATGTCCTTCTCCGTCTTGAAGCCAACATAGCAGAAACCATGCACTTTGCTGGGCAAACGCACCGAGTAGGGCTTGAGCGGCTTAAAGAACTTGATGATCTCCTGGCGTTTGGTATTATAGGGCACATTATGCATCTTTATGGTAAACAGCTCCAGATTGCTCTTATCCGACTTGGCTGGAGTCTTTGTTTTGGGCTCCTTGGGTTTGTCTGCAGCTTTGCCAGCCATGAGGGACTTCATGTATTCCAAATCACTAATGGGTTTCTCGGCCAGCTTTTCCTGCTCTTCATCTACATCCTGCACCTCTTCATCCTCCTCCTGATCTTCGCCTGCATCCAACTCTTCCACACCGCTGTCATGTCGTGTCTTCTCTGTTGTCTTGTCCTCATCATCATCATCATCATCCTCCTGCTGCTGTTCTTCCTCATCCTGTTCTGCATTGAGTCCCGCATCGTTGGCCCACAGTTGACGCGTCTTGTCATGCGCCTGCATAAACTCCTGGAAAGCCGGATCATCCTTGTGCTTGCCCAGTATTTCCTCCACTTTATTCTGTTTCTTCTTCTCCTTCTCCTTTTTGTCTGTCGGCGCAGCCTCCGCCTCTGCTGCCTTCAGCTTATCCAAGTTCTTCTTGCTATCCTTAGCGTATTTGCTCCAGGATTGTGGCTTCTCCTCGCTGCCGAGCGCTGCGCAAGATTCAACGCGCACCCGGCTGGTCTGTATGCAGGTATTGTTGAAATGCTTGATGGCCGCCTGTGCCTCGGCCTCGGTGCTGTAGCCCACAAAGCAGAATTGCCGGAATTTGCCATCAGGTGTATATTTAAGCTGCAGATCTGTGATGACACCTTGGCTGCCAAAGATATTGCGCAGTTTCTCCTCCGATATCTGTGGACGTAGAGTTATATATCTTACTTAACTGCTGAGCAGGGCTTTAAGATTTAGTTACAAACCTGTTTGGGCAATTGTTTGACTATAATTCGCGACATTTTCTGGGTTTTTAGCTGCAAATCGGACTGAAATTACAAGAAATGCATTTTGTTTACGATTTCGCACGTGTTGCAAAGGTTGCCAGCCTGTTGCAAAGTTGGCAGCACCAGTCAGCTGTAGTGTTGCAAAACGACCGGACAAAACTGGCGCCATTTGTGGCTGTAATTTAAATTAACAAGGTGTTTTTAATCAATATATAAATAATAATACAAATTAGCAACAATTTGAAAATAATGGTTGATTGAAAATAAACTGTAATTAACATGCTTTGAATGATATGGCAACCACAGTGCTGTAAGCTGGCTTGCTGCTGTTAACAATTATGGATACATTAAATCATTGTTTGGTGTAGAATTGCCCTTAAAGCCAAATAATTAATAATATAAAGTGTTAATTGTGCCTATTTTTGCAATAAATATAAAATAAACTCTGCTCAAGTTCAAGTGCTTTTGGCTGTTATTTAAAGCTGTTAAGTATACGACGTTATGTAGCACTAGTTAAAATTTAAATTTCAGTGTGGTTAATGCAAACAGCAAATTATTCATAACAATTGATGTTATAGCTAAATAAACAATATTAATTAATGTCGATAATGTTTTTTTTTATTTTTATTATAAAATATTAATAACATTATGCTCTGCAAATGCTCTGTGCTGCTGTAAATAAAAGCTGTTAATTATAAAACGTTTTACAGCACTATGTTAAAATTTGAATTTGAATTTAAATATGGTTAATGTTTTTCCAATTGGCAAAAATCGAGCGGAATATTTTGGCAATAAAATGTCGCCAAATAATGCAAGAAATAAATAAACAGCCAATTTGTTTACTCTATGATTTGGTTACAATAAATCACAAGCCTTGACGCACAGCCCGGCATCTATTTCCGTCTCGATTCTTTTGTTTGTTATTGTCAACTCGATTCCGGCTATAAATAATATATTATGTCTATATATAATATAATATAATATATAATATAAACTGCAATATATGTAAACAGTTAGACGACACTATCTGAGGCCCGATCGGCTAATGCAGGCAGCTTATCAACGGATTGAAATGGCGAACAGGTGAGGTCGATTCGCTTCGGATGATTCCCATCCGATTAGATTAATTATCTATCCAATCGTTTCCAGGTCATGCAGATGGTTCAAGTACAGTGAAAATCGAATTTTCCTCCCGGTACTGTCCCAGTTTATAACCTTTGGAAGGCCTTTCGCAGAATGTGCCATGATCAACGACGCAGTAGCATCGCCTCTCCCGCCTAAGGGCGGGATTCATCTTGATAAGACCCGGAGAGAGCGATAGAGCTAGAGTGTCTATCTACGGAGAGAGCACATCTGTTTCATTCCGATGATAAGAAACGCTAAACCGTGCCCCGACATAGCTATAAAGCCTCTGCCGCCGCTGGCAATGCGTTTCAGTTAGATCTTTAGATTTCAACGGGAACGAGATCTTCCAGAGCAAACAACTGCTTTTTATTTGTGTCGTTGATAAGGCAGGCGGCAGTCGGAGCAACCATTTTACAAAACAAAAACTTGTTTTTCTTACGTAAATCTTGAGTTTCGTGGAAAGTTTTGATCTTTTGTTTTTCGAAGAAAGGAGAAAACAGACCCAAAATGGAGGTTCCCCCGCCGCTTGTGCTGAAGCGTCCACTGTTCGTGCCCAGCAAAACCCTGATGGGCCCAGGACCATCGAACTGCTCACAACGCGTTCTGGAAGCCATGAGCAATCCAGTGCTGGGACACATGCATCCCGAGTGCCTACAGGTGGGTGTACGAACCAAACCGCAGGGAGTAGGCCAGTTTTTGGTTGTCATCCTATGATGTTGACTCAGTTTGGAGAGTTCTTAAATTGTTATCTATAAGGCCCCCTTCCACCTATGAATGATCTTGAAAGCAGCTCGAAATCATCAATAATGACATGTCCTTCAGTTCCTATGCAAATGATTTATTTAGTTAAAATCTTGATCTTGATTAAACTCGGTAGAGTTTTGTACTCAATGCAAACCCAGGCAGCTGCCATATATTGCATTCGATTTCCTTAGTCAAACCGGAACTAAGGAAAGGTTTTCCATGTAATATAGTTAGGTCAAACATGGGGCCTCGGTGGACCGGTGGATAGAGGTGCGCGGTTCGATTCCCGCTCATGTCTTTAGACATGACCCTTCTAGAAAAACTAAGTTGTGGCGAAGGACTTGAAATCCACCCACGTAAAGAGAAGTTCTTCAGTGAACGAAGAAGAAATAAAGGAAAATAATGCTTCAGGCTTTGACGATTTTGTTGTATTCTTGGCCATGTTCTGGGCTCAAGCTTATAATGCAGAGAAGTATCGTCATACTCCCCCAAAAGTAACCTGTAGAATACTTAGGGGGAAAACTTGAAATCGATTGGCTCAAGTCCATACGTCGGTCTGTCCGGCTATCCGTATATATGCCAGCTAATCCCACAGTTTTTGAATTATCGTAATTAATCTGAACATTTATCAGAACCGACCGGATCGAACTACTAAATTATATAGCTGCTCGTATTTTCCAAGTTTTGCAAGCTATTGCATTTCACACCTACTTAATATGCATGACTTTCTTTAGATCCCCCAAATTTTATAAAGATCGAATCACTATATCATATAGTTGTCGAACAACTGAAAGTTGGTTTTCATATTCGGTCCATATTTCCAATGTTTTTCAATATATTGGACGTAAAGTACATAAGCTCTTAGGATTCTTTATTATCTATAAATCTACCAAATTTCAAAAGAATCGAATCACTTTATCATATAGAGCCATAAAACCGAAAGTCGGGTTTGCCCATATTTCTCATGTTTTTCAAGCTTTCGGCTTAAAATTTAATACAAACTTAATATTTTTAATGATCTGTAGATTCCCCAAATTTGCTTTGAAATCAAATCAAATCCTTTAAAATTTGTCAATAAGAAAATTTGCAAAAAAAAATTTAAGACTCTACATAAATTTGAGTTTGCCTTGAATTAAAATCATGCAAATTTTGAATGTACTTAAATTTTGGTTTTTCCTATTCAAAAATTTGAATTATTTAATTATTGAGATGCAAATACTTTTTATTTAATAAAAATAATTTGTGCAAATTTTTTAAGCAAATTTGTGCAAATTTTTAAAGTAAATTTGTGCAAATTTTTGAAGGGAATTTGTGCACATTTTTGAAGCAAATTTTGTGCAAATTTTTTAAGGAAATTGTCCAAATATTTTAAGGAAATGTTGTGCAAATTTTGTAAGCAAATTTGTGCAAATTTTTTAAGCAAATTTGTGTTTGCATGCAAATTGAGCTTCAGAAGAAAACGCAGCGCAAACTTGGTCGCCTCAAGCGAGTCGTTACTTTGGGAAAAACTCCGGGGCCGTGATAAGGTTTACGTATAAGACCCATTTCTGGGGAGTGCAAAGTACTTGGGTCTAAAATTAACGCTCGTCTGCTCGGCACAGATCATGGACGAGGTGAAGGAGGGCATCAAGTACATATTCCAGACGCTGAACGATGCCACCATGTGCATCAGCGGTGCCGGCCACAGCGGCATGGAGGCGGCGCTCTGCAATCTGATCGAGGACAACGACGTGGTGCTGATGGGCGTCACCGGAGTCTGGGGCCATCGGGCGGCCGACATGGCGCGTCGCTACGGCGCCGACGTGCGCTACGTGGAGGCGAGCTTCGGCCGGGCGCTGTCGCTGGAGGAGATCCGCTTCGCCTTCGACGCGCACAAGCCGCGCATCTTCTTTGTGGCCCAGGGAGACTCCTCGACGGGCATACTGCAGCAGCACATACGGGAGATCGGCGAGATGTGTCGCCAGCACGACTGCTACTTGGTGGTGGACGTGGTGGCCTCGCTGGGCGGTGCCTGCTTCCTAATGGACGAGTGGAAGGTGGACGTGGCCTACACGGGCTCCCAGAAATCCCTTGGCGGTCCCGCCGGCCTGACGCCCATCTCGTTCAGCAAACGCGCCCTGACACACATCAAGCAACGGAAGAACAAACCGAAGGTCTACTACTTCGATATACTGCTGATTGGACAGTACTGGGGCTGCTACGGCACGCCCAGGATCTACCATCACACCATCTCGTCCACCTTGCTGTACGGCCTGCGCGAGGCACTGGCTCACTTCTGTGCCATGGGACTGCGGAGTGTGGTGCAGCGGCATCAGGAGTGCTCCGCCCGGCTGCAGCTGGGCATCGAGGAGCTGGGCCTGGAAATGTTTGTGCAGCACGAGGCCGAGCGTCTGCCCACGGTGAATACCGTCAAAGTGCCTTTTGGCATCGACTGGAAGAAGGTGGCGGATTACGCCATGCGCAAGTGGGTATCCCAGCAATAAATTATATATATGGGGACTATATGATATATCTATGTTTAATTACAGATATAACCTGGAAATCAGCGGCGGATTGGGTCCCACGGTGGAGCATGTCTTCCGCATTGGCCTGATGGGCGAGAACGCCACGCTGGAGAAGGTGGACATGGTGCTCAGCATACTGAACGAATCCATACAGAGCATAAAGCTGCGTGCGGTCAAAGCGGAACGCTCTAAGATATGATTAATAATTAATGAAATATTTATAAATTTGTTAATATTTCAATAAAAACACAAAAATGTACTGAAATGTTTAAACAATTTTTGAATTTGGCGCACTTTGCCACTGTAAAATATAATTGGCTATGTTAAGTAAAAGCACTCAAAACTTTTACAGCACTTCAAAACGCACTTTGTACTGCAACTGTTGCTACATAATTAGCATAAAAAAATTATAAATAAAAAATATGCGAAAAAAACTATTAAATTTAGCTATATCTTCCATATAAAAATCTATTTGCAATAATTGGGCACTGCAAAAATTTTAATTGGCCATGTTAACTAACAGTTAACCATGTTAACTTAAGCTTTTACAACACTTCAAAACGCACTTTGTATTTCATTAATTTACATAAAAAACAAAAATTAAAATCAAAAAATAAACAAAGTATAAAAATCTTTTAATTTTAGCTAGATATTAAATTGTTATATATAAATAATATAAATATATCTAATTTCAAGTATTGCGCGCTGGTATAGCCTCACTGTTGAGCTCAATTTGGCTAGTTAAGTAACAGCGAGACTTTCAACTTTTACAGCACTCAAAAACGCACATTTTGCTGCATGAATAACATAAAAGCAAACACTAAATAACAAAATGTAAAAATATTTTAAAATTTAGAGCCATATGCGAAATATATAAATCTACTTTCAATAATTGCGCACTGGCAATTGCCACACTGTTAAATTCAAATTGGCTATGTTAAATAACAGTGCGCTTTAATTTTTACTGCACTCCAAAAAGGCACTTTTTTTCAGAAAAATTAACATAAAAACAAAACATGAACAGAAGCACAATACAAAAATCTATTCAATTTTGGCTATGTGCTATATATAAAAATCTATTTTCAATAATTGGGCACTGGCAATTGCCTCACTGTTAAATTCAAATTGGCAATGTTAACTTTTACAACACATAAAAACGCACATTGTGCGCACTGGCAATTGCTTCACTGTTAAAATCCAATTGGTCGTTAAGTAACAGCGCGCTTTCAAGCTTTTACAACACTGCAAAACGCACGTTGTGCCGCACAATTAACATAAAAACAAAAAAATATATAAAATAAAAACAAACAAAATGTAAAAATCTACTAAATTTAGCAGAATGCAAGTTCCGCCCGCACTGCCTATTGGAAGTCCTCTCAAATTCAAATTGGCTGTGGAAACTTGCGCACTTTTCCAACACTTGCAACAGTTGGAAGAATCCACCAAACTGTTTCAAATCTTTGTTGTACAAAAAGAAAGATATTTTGAGGATGGCTTAAACATTTATTGAACAACAAAAGTGTTCGTTCATCCAGCGCCTCGCAGGCACTCACTAAACATAAGAAAAAAAAATGGTTTCCATTCAAATTGGTCACTTAAATGTTTATTGGTGTTGTTGGTTTTTAGTGTCCAATTTTAGCTTTTTTAGGCATACAAAAGGTAGCGTTGGGGTCTAACCCTGCTTCTGGGCGAGCTCGCGGGCCTTGGCGCGCTCGAGCTTGGCGATGCGGGCCATGCTCTTGGAGCCGAGGATGCCACCGCCCCAGTGGCGGCGGATCTCCTCGTGGCGGTCGTTGAAGTTGGTCTTGACGGCCTCGAGGACCTTGCCGAAGTTGGCCTTGTCGTTGTTCTCCACGGTGGTCAGGGCCAGGGCGGTGCAGGTCTTGCGGCGCACGAGACGACCCAGACGAGCCTTGCCCTTGACAATGCAGTAGGGCACGCCCATTTTGCGGCAGAGGGCGGGCAGGAAGAGCACCAACTGTGAAGGGAAAGAGAAACAAGAGATTAGACAAGTGTTGTCAATGGCTGCTGCAGCAGTTCTTTAGAGGATTGGCAGTTGCATCAGCTGTCAAATTACCACAGACAACGTGTTTGTAGCACGCTTCAGTTGAAGAAATTCATTGTAACATCAGAGCAAGGTGTGCCGGAATGGGGGACTGGGACACGGCTTTGTTTACTCACCTCAAGTGGATCGACATCGTGGGCAATGACCACCAGTTGTGCTTTCTTCTGCTCGATGAGCTTGGTCACCGTGTTGGTGCCGGCAGCCACATAGCTGGGCTTCTTCTTAGGTTCCACCTCTTTGCCCTTGGCCTTGGCTTCGGCAAGCTTCTTCAAGCGCTGCTTCTTGGCCAGCGGCGATTCGGGGCGGTATTTCTCCAGCAATTTGAACATCTTGACCGCTGTGGTCTTGTCCAGCGTCTGGCTGAACTGATGAATTGGCGGCGGCACCTTCAGACGCTTCTGGAGCACTGCCTTCTGGCGCTGAACGCGAATGTATTTGGGCCAACGCACAAAGCGCGACAGATCACGCTTGGGCTGCACATTCTGGCCTGCAAAAGGAGGGAGGGAGATGATATATATAATGGTTTCCAAGGGAAGTCGGAGGAGATGTTACTTACCGATGCCAAAGTTCTTGGGACGCTTCTCGAAGAGCTGGTTGACCACTTTCTTGACCACGGGCTTCTTCACGGCCAGGGGGGCCGGGGCCACCTTCTTGGTAACTGGCTTCTTCTTTGGCCTGGGCTGCAAAGGGTTAAGATGTGTTTGTTTTCTTTTATTTATAACAAATTCCAACAGTTTTTCACTTTACACACAAAAACAAAAACAAAAAAAAACACCAAAAAAAAAACGAAAAACCACTGCACATTTTGTTTAAACAAATTGCCGCTTCGCTTGCGCCACTGTGTTTTACCTTCTTAACAACCATTTTCACGCAGTTTTATTGAAAGATGCTAACAAAAAGTGCAGATTATTTTGCGGGTCGTTCAAAAAGACCAGCTTTACGTCTGCCCGTCTGAAAGGTAAAGGAATGGAGAGAGCGGCGGAAGTTGGCTGCTTGTCAAATTGGACAGTCGCACGCAGCAGGGTTGCATTTTTCAGCTGTTTGCCGCAGCAGGCCGCTAGCTGGCGCTTACATGATTGTATTTTGTCGGTAATCGATAGCTATGGCACAGCGTTGCCACCTGTTGGCATATGGCAGTTTTGGTCTGGTCACACTGTGTTAACTTTAACCTGTTGCATTAACATTTGCGCTTGCGCCCACAATTAATAAAATTTGCATATAAATTAATTAAAGTACAATTGAAAATACATATACATTCATCGGCACGTAACCGTTTGCGCGAAACGGTTGTAAACGAACAATAGAAAAAGCGTATCGAATCGGTTTGCTGCAATGCACTGCTGCTGCTGCTCCTCCGCCTCCTCCCTGCCCAGGCAGTGCCACCATTTTTAATTTCTTTGTTTATTTTGTGTTCCAACTTCGTCGTCGAACACGAAACACGAAACACAAAAGCAACGCGCAATAAACACGCAACGAAAGCGCTACAAAACAATCCGAAAATACCCAAAAATTGTTCATAAAAATGCAGTGAGTGCGCGCGGAGTAAACAAATATGGCCAGCAATGCGGCTGCTGTTGCTGGCGGCGTCGGCGTTGGCGTCGGCGTCATCAACCACACGCACGCCGTCTGCGTCTGGGAGTTCGAGTCGCGCGGGGGCAAGTGGTTGCCCTACTCCCCGGCCGTCTCGCAGCACCTGGAGCGGGCGCACGCCAAGAAACTGACCCGCGTCATGCTCAGCGACGCGGACCCCAGCCTGGAGCAGTACTATGTCAATGTGCGCACCATGACCCAGGAGTCGGACATGGACTCCGAGGCGGGCCTGCTGACCATTGGCGTGCGGCGCATGCTCTACGCGCCCAGCAGCCCCGCCGGCAAGGGCACCAAGTGGGAGTGGTCCGGCGGCGGCAGCAGCAGCACCGACAGCAACTGTGACTGGCGACCCTACAACATGCACGTCCAGTGCATCATCGAGGACGCTTGGGCACGCGTAAGTTGCAAATCCTCTCTAGCTGCGTTTTCTTATTGGGTCAACTCTATGGGAGGCACGGCAGTTGCAGCTGGGGGAATGGAACTATGAGTGATCCTCTGAAGATCTCATTTTGGTTTCCACTAATGATATCTTTTCATTTGGAGCTAGCTTTGGTCCACGCAGAGATGTGATATTTAGGGGAGAAGTGGCTTCATTAGAGGAGGAATAAGAGCTCCTTTTGCCATGGTCTGGGCAGGCTGGGATTTGCTTACCACAGCTTCGCAGCTCTTCTGGGAATATGTCGGAGCCACCGAAAAAGGAAGCTCTGGCAAGCAGTGTCGGGGCCTTTAGGGGGTTAATCTTTGCCTAGTTGGCATAACTGGCTAAGGAAGGATTTGGGGCCTCGGTGGGCCAGTGGATAGCGCAGAGATTTGTTTAGTAGCCGCAGCTGGACATAAGAGCTCTCCTATCAATATGTTGGAGCAACCGACAATGGATGCACCGGCATGCAGCGACGGGTCTTCAAGTAGGACGATGTGAGGACTTATGAGCTCTGCCCAGAACGTTCGGCTCCGACCATTAGCTTTGAGAGAACATAGCTTCGTCGAGATTTGGCTGGGAGGAGCAGCTTCAGTAGAGATGACAGCTCTCCCTAGAATATCAACCTAAAAGGATTGGTCCGGCAAGAAGCTTCGCCTGTCCTTTAGTGGGTTGATGATTTCCTAGCGCACTGTTCCGCCAAGCAAAAGACTGTGGGTTCGAGTACCACTCATGTCGATAGCATGCCGCTTGGTCAAGATTTGACTGAGGGGAGCAAGCAGCGTTGGGTCCTTTATTTGGTAGATGTTTGTCCAATTGACATAACTGGATGAGGAATAACAGCTCTCCTTAGAATATCGAATTTCAATCCAAAGTAAGGAAATATCCACAAACTTTAGGTGTTAAAGTGCTAAAGTGCTTGTAGATATCTGAAATTTAGTCAAAATTTGGCTCAGCTGGAGCAGCATATGTCATGGACTCCTCTGGATACTTCAATCGAAACTTTTTATATGTATAAAATGGATACTTCTGTCGTAGCCTTCGAGAGGTTCATGAAATTTGAATTCTTACCCCAGAACGTTGGGCTCCGGAAAGTGACCAAAGCTGCTTCTCCCAACGAAACTTTAACGAAGCTATTTAATCTCAAACATAGCTTCGTCAAAATTTGACTAGGAGAAGGAGCTATAGTAGAGCTATCCCTAGAATATATCGAGTCAAAAATGATTGATTTCCGCAGTGAGCAGTCTTTGACGTGCGAAGTTCATATATTTAGATGAACCTTGGTTAATCTTACTGGACTTCTTTGGATACTTCAGTCCAATCCGAATCTTTATAGGACCTGTAATATAATCATGGAATCTGTAGAGAAATCTGTATATTTCAGTCGAAGCCTTAATCGAGCACTGTGGATCTCTGTAGGTTCTGTTATAACATCCTCAAATCACACTAGCAAACCCTGCTAAATTCACATTATAAAACGTAACCCAGCTCCCAGCAGCTCCATGGAGACCACCCAAATACTTGACGCCCCTTTAACCATCTTGAATATAAGCAGATTAATTGAAATTCTCCACTTTTGCAGGGGGAACAAACGTTGGATCTGTGCAACACGAACATCAGCCTGCCATATACCATTAACTTCTGCAACTTGACGCAAATGCGACAGCCGAGCGGACCGTTGCGTAGCATACGCCGGACACAGCAGGCGCCGTATCCGTTGGTCAAGCTGACGCCGCAGCAGGCGCTGCAGTTCAAGGCCAACAGCAGCAGCAGCAGCAACAACCACAACAGCAACGGCGGCGGCGGCGGCAACAACAACGACTATCAGCAGCAACAGCAACAACAGAGGAACAATACACTGCCCAAAATGGGGGGCATGCTGCCGCCCATGCCGATGCACCGGCAACAGCAGCCGTTGCCCATGACTGTCAACAGCAATGCGCTGGCGCTGCAACACCAGCAACACCAGCAGCAGCAACATGCACACCAGCAACACCAACAACACGCACAGCAAACACAGCGCAAAGCCCACAAGAAGCACAGTGAAATCTCCACCACGAATCTGCGGCAGATCCTCAACAACCTGAACATCTTTGGCAGCAGCACCAAGCACAGCAACAACAACAGTAACAGCAGCAACAACAGCAATCACAACAATCATTTGTCGGGCGCCACGGGAGGCGGCAGCGTTGCCGGCTCGACGCTGCACTTGATGCAACACCAGGCGCATTTCTCGCACAGCAGCAAGAGCATGTTGACCTCCTCGATGAACAGTCACCACAGTCGCTGCTCCGAGGGCTCGCTGCAGTCGCAGCGCAGCAGTCGTCTCGGTTCGCATCGCTCGCGTTCCCGTACGCGTGCCTCCGACACGGACACGAATAGCGTCAAGTCGCACCGCCGGCGTCCGAGTGTGGACACCGTGTCCACGTATCTGTCGCATGAGAGCAAGGAGAGCTTGCGTAGCCGTAATTTTGCCATATCTGTGAACGATCTGCTCGACTGTTCGCTGGGCAGCGATGAGGTCTTTGTGCCCTCGTTGCCGCCCTCCTCGTTGGGTGAACGGGCGCCGGTGCCGCCGCCACTGCCCATGCCGCATCAGCAGCAACACCAACAGCAACAACAACACCAACAGCAGCAGCAGCAACAACAACAGCAGCAACAATCAATCGCCGGTTCGATTGTGGGCGTGGATCCCGCCAGCGATATGATATCACGTTTCGTTAAGGTCGTTGAGCCGCCGTTGTGGCCCAATGCCCAGCCCTGTCCCATGTGCATGGAGGAGCTGGTGCATTCGGCTCAGAATCCTGCCATATCGCTGAGTCGTTGCCAGCACTTGATGCACCTGCAGTGCCTCAATGGCATGATCATTGCCCAGCAGAATGAGCTCAATAAGGTGAGTCGCCGGCATAAAGCCATCTCGCTCATAATGGTAATATAGCCAACTCTTTCTTCCCAATCTCACTCTCTCTCTTGCAGCAAAATCTGTTTATAGAGTGTCCTGTGTGTGGCATTGTCTACGGCGAAAAGGTGGGCAATCAGCCCATTGGCAGCATGTCCTGGAGCATCATAAGCAAGAGTCTACCCGGCCACGAGGGTCAGAATACCATACAAATAGTCTATGAGTAAGTGCAGCAGGTATATCATGCCTTACGCTTCTAACTCATGTCTCTTTCTAGCATTGCCTCCGGCCTGCAGACAGCCGAACATCCGCATCCGGGTCGTGCCTTCTTTGCCGTGGGCTTTCCACGCATCTGCTATTTACCGGACTGTCCTTTGGGTCGCAAAGTACTGCGTTTTCTCAAAATCGCCTTCGATCGTCGGCTGTTGTTCTCCATCGGGCGTTCGGTGACCACCGGGCGGGAGGATGTGGTCATCTGGAACAGCGTAGATCATAAGACACAGTTCAATATGTTCCCCGATCCCACCTATTTGCAACGCACCATGCAACAGCTGGTGCATCTCGGCGTTACGGACTGAATCAGTCAGCAGCTTCCAATAGGTTTCTTTAGGTTCTTAAAGCTATAATCTCAATCTGAGTGCAATTGGTTTATATATATGTATTTTTTTTATAATTTTTGTTGAAACAATTTCACCGAGTTCGAGTTGCTCGAACCCTAAAAACCATAACAAAGACAGGCACAACAACTGCAAAATGCAATTCTTCCACGAATCTTCCATTTCAAAAGAAAAGAAAGACGCAACTGTTCTTCCATTTTATAGTACATAAGAGCTGCATACATATCATGTATTGTATTGTGTTTAGTATTTAGTCCTTCAATAGAGCTCTGCTGCACGAGTGCACTTTGAATTTGAATCAAAAAACTATATAAACTTAAGAATTTTTTGAAAATTTCCCATGTCAAACCAGTCGAAATATCGTTGATTTTAAATCTTCTAAACCCCCCCAACCTGTGTGCACTCTGTGTCGGACTCTAGTCTTTAAGGCCATGATGTATATCTCCACTGTATTGCCACATTTAGTATTAAGCCCAAGACACGCCTATTAGTATTCGTATTTACCACTAGTTTTAAGCTGTGCCAAAATTGTGAAACGATCTTAAATATCGTTTATCTCGAATTTGCTAGCATTTCGCACAAACAGTTCCAAAACACTTTTTTCAGAGTATTTGTTAAAGGTGCCTAACTTACTTCATATAGTATGTGGTATTATATTGATATATCATTTAAGTACATACATTTGTCTAAAGTTATATATAGAACTCAATACTATGTAAATCCCTGCTTATAAGAATTTGTTTTCTATCAGCAAAGAGTTGGTTCTGCATTGTTCTGTACATGTTTTATGTATTTCGAATTTCTTAAGCACCCCTTTCAAGCACTTTTTTCCAAAATTTTTCATATATCATAACTATGCTCTTTTCGTAGTATAATATATACACTTTGTGCTGAAATTTCTAGTGGAAATATCTCTAGAATTTTCAGGAGTACAAAAAATCGTCTGTCTGTCTTTATATAATCAAATTAGAGCCTTAATTTTCGACTTATTCTAAAGAAACTATTACCAAAGCTCTTGAAATTCAGATTTACCCATATTATCCATGTTTCTCAAGCTATGGTCTTTAAATCTTACAAGCACATAAATTTCTATAACGCCTCAAGCCCCACCAAATTTCAACAGGATAGGTCTATAAATATGGAAAATAGGGCACATTAAATTTTACCCGTAGCAGTTAACTATTATAAAATATCACTGTTTGATATTGTGTCACTTCGAAAAGACTTAACATCCTTGGCTCGCCGTAGATAATTCACCCTCACTTGTTTTTTGTGATTTTATTTGAATTTCTTTATGTTTTAAGACTCGATAAACATTCAAGCATTATATGATATAAGAACTGATAGTGCCAAGGAAAGATTTGGTAAAAAAAACAAGACAATACCCTGTAGACTTTTGCATTCTCACAACATTCGAATATTTTATTCATTTTTCATTAACGTAATTAATCGATTTGATTTGTGATTTAATAAAATTCAAAGCCAGAACTATTAGAAACTAATGTCTGATATGATAAAGAACATGAATATATACTATATATATATACATATATATATTTGCGCAGCTTATATACATAATTTAATTAATTAATTATTATTTTTTTCAATTGTTGCTTTCATATTGATATCATCTCGACGACATTCTCGAACACACACACACAAGCGGTATATAGTATATAGCTATATATATACCCGATATAATAGGAGTAGCGGCGGGGCATGCCCTGTGCTACAATATAACATAATATTAGATGATATAATAATATAACTAAGTTGTATTTAGCACTGATTAGTTGTTAGTTGTATTACAGCATTCTCCGACCGAATATGGTTTATATAGAAATTATACAATTCTTATAACGATTATTTTATTTTATTTTATAGACTAAAATATTATAATAAAAGTGCTGCAAAAATGTTTCAATTCAAATTAAATATGAAGTTTTTTTTATTCTTTTTGAGGACTTTGGAAGATAAACCAATCCTGAGACCTATTGTTTGATTAATCTTTTTGTAGACTTGAGGCAAAACTGGAGGGAATTGGAATTAATAATAGAAAATCCTTCTCTAGACAATCCCCTAGCTCAAGGATTTCGTTGTGGATTTTCTGAAAAAGTTTGGAATATGATTCCGTTTGATGCTACAACAAAATCTGGTTCTTATAAGATTTCGGTTTCCAATGTTATAGCAGAATTGTATGTCCTTTGATAAAGACACTCTTCTCAGCCTTCGACCTCTCATCACTTTGCCAAAACTAAGCCGATTTTGCTCCAGAATGTTTTAAAATGTTTGGATTAGGCCCCAGACTGATTCGGCATCAAAATCCAATTTTTTCAAAATTTTCGATTTTCTTGATATTTTAAATCCTTAGTGCGTACTTAGGAAAAAGCGCTCTACCCAGGTCGAAAGCTGCAATCAATTTGTCAAAATTTAAACCGATTCTATTTCAAGATGTTCGGATTATTTTTCAGACTTTCTTTTTTTCCGTTTTCCAAAATACCTGAGTATGACTCTAGCTAGGCACCTCATGTGGAGGACCTAGCGAATTCGGCAAAATTAGCTAAAACTACATTGCGAAGTCCGGACCCCAACCTGACCCACAACGCACTTCAACCTTCTGGACAATAGCCTAACTAGGCTTCGACGTATCAATCCACTGGATTTTATTTCGTCAAATGTGGATGGATTTTGTCTCGGAATGTATTAAAATGAGTTGATTATGATCGAGACTGATTCTATCTTAAAACTATTAAACATTCTCATTTGTATTTCGGATTTTAAGAGTGTTTTTCAAAAAAACCCTTCTTAGACTACCATCTTTCATAACTCTGCCAAAACTTAAACAATTTGGTTCCGAAATGTCGAAAAATGTTCAAACTATTATACAGATTGATTTTGTATGAGAATCATGTTTTCTTTTATATTTCGGCTTTTTTGAAGGTTCTTCGGAGCGACCTAACTATGCCAAAGCTTAAACAATTTGGTTCCAAAGTGTCTTAAAATGTTCGGAATATAATATATGATACAAATTGAATTTGATCAGAATCAGACCACCATTCTTATTCCGGGTCTTTGGGAGTTTCTTCGAAAAAAGGCCCTAAACAGCCTTTACTTTGTAGTAACTCAACCAAAACTTAACTAATTTGGTTCTGGAACGTCTTAAAATGTTCGGCATGTTATGTGGCACAAAACCAATCAGCATCTTAAAATGTTCTGAATATAATACAGATTGATTTTGATCAGTATCTTACCATCAGAATTTTACCACCATTTTCTATTTTTATTGTTATTCCGAATTTTTTTGGGATTCTTCGAAAAAGGGCACTTCAAGGAAGGTAACGCTATTGAAACTCAAATAAAAACGTCTAATAATGTTCCGATTGATCTATTATTATTATGATTATTACAACTCACAGCCTGAAGCACTATTTGTCTTTATTTCAGCTTCCTTCACTGAATAACTTCTTTTTACGTGGGTGGATTTCCAATCCTACTCCACAACCTAGTTTTCCCTAGGAGAGTCATGCTAGGAGAGGTATGAGTGGGGCTCGAACCCACACCGCTTGTTTGGCTGAACAGTGCGCTATCCACTGGTCCACCGAGGCTCTTATATAAAGATATGCGAAATATAAAATAGAAGGTTATCGATAGCTATCGATAATTGTGAATGGGTTCCATTGTTGAAATTAGGTTAATTTCAAACTGATCCGAAATTATCATAATTATAATATGGCCAGAAGAACCCTATAGGGACACAGCCTAAAGCATGTTTGCCTTTATTTTTGCTTCCTTCATTGAAGACATTTTAAGCGGGTGGGTTTCAAATCCCACGCCACGAGCTAGTTTCTAGTTTTCTAGTTTTCATAGGAAGGTCATGCTTTTGACATGAGTGGGACTCGAACCCACACCTCTTATTTGGCGGGACAGTGCGCTATGCACGGATTGCATCAAAATTTCATTTTCCTAAGAATTCGGTTTCATGAATATTCTGGGTTCCTCAAAAGTTTCATTTCCCTTTTATCTTGTTTGGGGATTGGCGAGTTCTCAATTTGGATACAAGAACATTCGGATGGATCGCAGATGGATCGATCATATAATAATTACCCCGGGGTGTTGTAATCTCTGCCAAATCGATGTTATTTATTCATTCTTGTTTTATCTTTTTTATAACGCGACAAATTTAGCCGATTTCAAGGCTTGTTTTTTCCAGCGATTTCTCAGTTTTTCAGTTTTTGCAGTTTTTGTTTTTGTTGTGAATCATTTAAAATAAATTAAAATCAATTTTTGTGCATTTTTCGTGCGTGTGTCGGGTGTGTGTGTGCGTGTGTGTGCCACAACAACAACAACAATGCTTGCCACATGCCATTTATGGCGCACTTGCCACATTTTCTGCGGCTGCCGCCGCCAGTTGCGGGGGCCGCCGATGATGTCACTTCTCCCACGATCCGGCAACGTCGGCGGCGGCGGCGACGGCTGCTCATCTCTGGCGCAAGGACAGCTCAGCCTTCAGCCTTCGTTCACTTTCACTCGGCGCAGCTGTTGCCACAGTTAACCGTTAGAGCTGCCCCCTGGCGCCGCCGGCGGCTCCGGCCGATCTCCTTGTGCCCAATGCATATATAAAATGTTTTCCTAGAATTTATTTGCCGCATTTCAGGCGATTTCATTTGATTGACACTGAATGTTGACGTTGACATTCAATGCGCACGCACAACACTCGCCTGCCCCGGCATCCTCATCCTCATCCTCATCCTCCTCTGCTTCAGCCTCATCCACAGCCTCATCAACATGAACATCATCAGAAACAACCTGAGCAACAGCGGCCACAACTCATCCACTGGTTTCTACATATCCAGCCAGTGGTTTTGGCCAAAACTGCACAACCCACTGACCATGTGGCAGTCGCTGCATACCCTGTAAATACTTACAGCAAATGGGAATGTTGTGCTGCTGGGTTTTTGTGGCTACTAACTTTACCCCAGCCTATTTTGGGAGCCTTGGGAGCCTGAACTTGGTGGTTAGCTCACTGTCGCGGCAAACAAGTAGTCGTGGGTTCGAGTCCCACTCAAGTCGATAGCATGACCCTCCTATGAAAACTAGAAGCTAAGTTGTGGCATGGGATTTGAAATCCACCCGCTTAAGATGTCTTCAGTGAAGAATGCAGAAATAAAGACAAACATGCTTCAGGCTGTGTCCCGATAGGGTTGTTCTGGCCATATTATAATTATGATAATTTCGGATCAGTTCGAAACTAACATAATTTCAACAATAAAACAAATTCACAAGTATCGATAGTTATCGATAACTTTCTATAGCTCAGTGTCCCGCCAAACAAGAGTTGAGAGTTCGAGTCCCGCTCATGTCAATAAGGCGTGACCCTCCTAGAAAAACTAGGTTATGGCGTAGGACTTGAAATTCACTCAAGTAAAAAAAAGGTCTTCAGTAAAGGAAGCAGAAATAAAGGAAAATAATGCTTCAGGCTTTGACCCGATGGGGTTGTTCTGGTTGTATGATAATTATAATAACTTTATATATCCACACACATTTTTATAATTTCCTGAAGACTGTTGAAATAATATTATTAGTATAATAATTTGGATAACTTTTTTTTGGGTAATATTTTTGAATTTCGATAAATCGATAGCTAATTCTTTTTTTGACATTAGTATAATGAATGTATTTGATATGTTCCTGACACACCATTAATATGTATCAATATTATAGGCATATATGTTTTATATATATGTATATAAAAATTACCATTTCGATTTCTCCATTTCCACCCATTCGATAAAATATCGAAATACTGAAAAATCCGATGCTATCGGATCATATATCATATCATATATCATATCATATATCATATCATATACCATATCTATCATATCATATCATATTATATCATATCATATATTATTTTAGCATATTATTTTATTTATTATTTTCAATTCATCTTATAAGTTTTAGAATTTCTACAGGGTATCTGTCTATCAAGTTCCCTCCTTGGGTTCACTTTTTGTGCACTTTTTTCACAAATTTTTGGAGCTGCCTCGAGTTACGGGTTCGAGTACCTGGCGCTGCGCTTTGCATTTCGATAAGGCGTTTCGATTACGATTCGACATTTTTTTCGGCGACAAGGGCAATGCAATCATCATCCAACGGCAGAAACTGCGGTAACCTTATCGAGGGATCTCGATAATTTCACATATGGTACACCCAAGCGAGACTTTCTGATGATTTGCTACGTTTGAAATTGACTCCTACGTACAGAAGATTTCTCCTTTTTTAAGTTGAGAAAGCAGAGAAACTGTTACCAATATTTCATCCCATTGAACTCTTGGGGCATGGCTGCGGGAATTACGAAATTTTGGATGCAATACGCAACTTTCATACCTAAAATGGCCCATAGAACACGGCAAAGTTAAGAGCTATAGCTATGAAATGTAACACATACAGTGATTGCAAAAGTTTATTTACTATTGTATATTATTTTTACTAGTACTAGTTACTTATTTTGCAAAATTATCCAATTGAACTCGGGATCAACAAGAGCTTTAGCTCTGAAATTTGGTATATAGCTTTACTATGAGTCAAGTAACTATTGTATACTATATTGAGATACATTGGCTGTTTATTTACCAAACTAAGCTCATTGAACTCGAGTTTCATAACAGATTCAACTCTGAAATTTGATATATAGATTACATATAAGATAAATAACCATTGTATATTATTATTAGATATTCTGGCTGCTTATTGGCAAAACTAGGCTCGTTGAACTCAGGATCGATAAAGGATATAACTTTGAAATTTGGTCTGTAGCTTAGCTATAATAAAATTAACTAAAATTAAATTAAGTACCATAGGGAATATGTAAAATTTCGATCTAGTTACATTGGGTAAAACTTTCAGTCACTGAACATATTTTATTTGCTAGCATTCGAGTTGTATTTAGCTAGTTGGCATTACGCATCTGTCTGACGATCTTAAATTGAAAGCGCAACAAAATTCAATTGTTATCATTATCATTATTTAGGAATCGTGCTTAATAATGGTTAAACAACGGTCATATAGTGCGTCGATGTCTTTTAATAAGCCGCGCGAACCATTCAAGTTGCCGGAGGAGCTGACCACAATACCGGAGGATGACCGCGAGGTATCCGCAGAAATGGAATATTTGCAAGAACTGAAAAATGGTGAAAACACAAAACCTTTGGAAAAAATGAAAATCTTAGAAAAAATGATGGAATTAGATTGGAATATGTCAGAATCAGTTGGTGAATCGTATAGCGATGACAGCGGCATGGACTCAATGATGGAGAAGACGTCGAGCTCATCTTTAAACGGACAAGATTCTTTGCTGATGCTGACCAAAATACCAGAGGATCGCAGCGAGAAGTTCGCCGAAATGAAATATTTGCAGGATCCAAAAAACAACGGTGAGGTGAAGCAGCCTTTGGGCGAAAAGAAAATCTTAGAAAAAATGAGGGAATTCGATACGAATCTAACAGAATCATTTGGTGAATCGTACAGCGATGATAGCAGCTTTGGTTCCGTGATTGAAAACATTTCGAACCTATCGTTAAGCGGACAGGATTATTCCCGACTGAACACGAGCTCGGACCTAGCTGAGCCGAAGGGCGAAGCTGCAATCCAAATCAAAATTGAGCCGAAAGATGAAATCAATTAACTTTTCAAGCATTTAAGTGGTTTATAGAAATATATATATAGATATATATATCTATTCGTATTGGACCAATTTAAGAGGTCCCAGAATAAGCATGGTTTATTGAGTGGTTTCGGTGGGTTGGCTCTCAGGTGGGGTTAGGTGGGCTTGGAGATAGTTGCTGTTTTGCAAGCTAGTGAATTGAAAGAACATATGTACTTAAGATTCTTATCTAACGTTCCACCAAATTGATAAATTATTGGAAAAAGGAATGCTATGACAAAAATACTATAATTGCGATAAGATAAGGGGTTACATGTGTTTTGAAGTGGCAAAAAAGAATATTTCTTAAGTTCTTTTCAATTCTAAGACATATCTAGAATCTTTTCTGAAAGTTTTAAGACAATCGGAATAAAAGTGTAGTAGATAGAACCATTGGGGCCTCAGTGAACTAGTGGATAGCGCAGTGTCGCACCAAACATGAGGTGCGAGTTCGATTCCCACTCATGTACTTAGCATGACCCTCCTAGAAAAACTAGGCTATGGCGTAGGATTTGCAGTCCATTCATATAAAAAGAGTTCTTCAGTGAAAGAAGCAAAAATAATGACAAACAGTCCTTCAGGCTGTGACCCGATAGGGTTGTTATGGCCATATAATAGTAATAAAGATAGATTGTTGGGAAAGCGGAGCGTCCAAAGAAATATATTAGTTTTGTATCTAATTCAATCGTTGACGATTTCATTCTGGAAACAATATTTCCAAAGTCGATGGTCACGATTTCTCAGAAACTATTAATGCAATCTTATTCAAATTTTTTACAGTCCTTCTAGATAGGATGACCTCGTGAAACACTTCCTTTTATTTTGAAAATCAGCTAATTTTGTAACAGAAATCAGAAATAAAATCATACTGTTTTGTTTGCAACTTTGCCAAAAACGACAAATTTTTCATCAAATCTCTCCATTAATCAAGAGGATTTCGTCTACTAAATCAAATGAAATGAAAAATATGCCTTTTTTTTACCTTGAAAACCCCTGTAACCACTTAAGAGCATGAATTATGAAAGATTTGTTATAGGATAGCTAAACGAACTTGTAAAAGCTATTAAAACTTCGTATCGTTTCGTTATAAAAGGCAACTATTTCTTTTATGTAATATCACTACAAACATTTCGGAAAGTGGTTTTCTATAGGAATTCTTGGGTCGATTTGCCTAAAATTTTACCAACATAGTTCTAATATTGTAAACTTTGTTTATACTGAATTTCGTTTTAATCTAAAGCAGATTTGAAGCAATTCCGAGAGATTATTTCCCTGCTAGCTATGAGATATAGTACACTCATACAGCTGTTGGGTACATAGATGAGAGTTATTATCGGTTAGTAGCTGCTGTACTTAATTTCAGCTCCATAGCTGTAGAAAGAGCTGAGTTCCATCAGTCAGTCTGTAGTCTATAGTCTTTGGACTGCCCATAGAAGGCGTTGTGTAGGAGCAGAGCTTAAAAGTCCTTGCACATAATAAGGTTTTGTACAAAAAAAACCCATTGTTATGGCACAATGAAGGTTATGTCTGATGATGTGTGGCAACAGTTGTTGTGGTTGTTGTTGTTGTCGATGTTGTTGTGGTTGTTGTTGATTCCTTGTGACAACGACAACACAGCTGAAATCAACAACGAGGCGAACCACATCCGGACTGAAACTGGGACTGTAGACTGCAGCCCAGATGACCGCTGCCCACAAAGCCCCTAGTCAGGTTGTTGCTCGCGTTGTTGTTGTTGTTGTTCGCGTTGTTGTTGTTGCTGCTGCTGCTGTCGCCTATCTCTCAGCTCGGAGGCGAGCCTAAATGCAGCAACAATTGCAGCTAGTGCAATCAGTTAAGAGCCTCCGCTCGTGCCAAACGGTTGTGCGCATCTTTTAGCCACTTTTTAGCCAGTTTTTTTTAGCCAGTTTATCGCTTAAACAACAACAACAACAACCTTATAAACAAACAAACAACAAACTGTTTGCTCAACAAACAATTCCCAAAGTTTTCTCAGTGTTTGTGTGTTTTTTTTTCAAGTTTCTTAATAATTCTTTTTTTTGCCGGCAAAAAAACAATAATAGAAAATAAACAGTTATTTTCTTGCAACCGCAAATCAATCAAAAAGTTCATCCCCCTCCCCCCCGGCGGCGGCCACAGCTCGTTTTTCCATGTTGTATAAAGAATTCGATCTCTTTCCGTGTATTGTTTGAATTGAACTCAACGTAAACTAAGGCAATTCTCCGTTTCTCAATTATTCTCGGATTCTTCTCGTTGTTATTGTTGTTGCCGTTGTTGTCTCCTTCGTCTACTGCCTGCAGTTGTTGTTGTTGTTGTCGTCGTTGTCGTTGTTCTTTCGAGTTCTGTTCTGTTCTCCAGTTACAAAAGCCGCGACGCTGTCGACGCCGTCTCTTCTGATAAGCAACAGCAGCAGCAGCAGCAACAGGTGAGTACAGCCGCGAGGGTTGCCTTAGAAGTTCTTCCTTAGTGTAAGAAAATCAAAATTTTACGAAAATTCTACACACAATAGACAAATATTTATGTTGAAAAAACAAAATAACAAAACTACAAGCAATTCTTATAAACAACATCGAAAATTATACTCCGAAAAAGTATAAGCTTGTCTAGATAAGATATAAAAACTATTGATACTATCCGAATTTCGCTCTATGTGTTTTTATATCAATATCTAAGCTTCTTTTTCGGAAATTCGAACAAAATTTCAGAAGTAATTTATTTGTTTAAAGATTATTATTATTCTTATAGATGGAAGCACTATTTGTCCTTATTTCTGCTTCCTTTACAGAAGAATTTTTTTTAAGTGGGTGGATTTTAAGTCCTACGTCACAACCTAGTTTTTCTAGGAGGTACAATTAGATAATATATATTCTAGATCTTATGTTTAAGCAACAAAACGACAAACCTACAAATTTTGAAACTTAAAACTTCTTTAAAAACTTCATCTAAACTTTTACTCCAAAAGATATATAAGTAAGTCGCGTTCGTGGAAATAAACCATAAAAAACTATACGAATATCGCCAAGTGTGTTTCTATCAATATCACAACTACTTTTTCCATTTTTTCGGACTAAGTTTTGGAACAAATAATTCGATTTTTTTTTCGAAAAATTTAAAAAATTGTTGACTTCTGCGAACTATGTTTTATACTCCGAACTCAATTGAAAATCAGAATAAAATTTCCCAACATTTTTGTTATCGAATTGATTTATGAAATTTGGTATATGGGTGTACATAGAGACTATACAGATTAAGTCATTCTTACTAGTTTTTAGCTAACGTTATTAATTTTGATAACTTTTACTTACTTGATTTAGATAGGTAAAATTGATCATAGCACATTTCACAATTTTATTTCGACAATTCGGACTATGTTTCCGAGTTGACAAAAGGAACCTAAGATAGAGGAATAAGAATAATCCATGAAAATATGCTTACTTTTTGTATTTTTTGAAATTTTTGTACATTTTATTCCCAAAAATTCGATATATTCAAAAAAGGTTCTTCCAAAGTTTATTAAATTTCACCATTAAACCAGTAGAAAAAGCGAGTCGCTAAGCAGTTGTCAAAGAATTGACTTTGAAATACAATTCAGACCTCTTTATCTAACACTATATGATATTTGTTTTTGACTAAATTTCGGTATTAAACAATATAAGTCTTATTGGATTTTCTTCAAATTTGCTTCAAAATTGAACTTCGAAATCGACAAGCTAAAATATGTTCTCAGAAATACGTTTTTGAAACTATGTCAGTACATATATGACATAATTGTATCCCATTTAGGCAATTCGGAGAAATTATTTCCATTTATACTTAACCTCAACGTTTACTCCGAAATTCCTAAACAATTAGCATTTGCCAGCTGCTAAGCAAGAAATAAGCATAAAAAATGGAAAACTTTATACATTTAACATTATATACCAAATATTACGAACTAAGCTCTGATCTTCTATATGAAAAATAAGCATTGAGTTAAAGATTCGAACTACATTTTGGTGCTTATACGAATTTCAACTTTCAAAGCAAAGCCTGAATTAGGGTGTTATCTGTTCTATATATCCTTCTAGATCTTAACTTCGTAACTTAATAAAGCTATCGAAAATTAAATGACACTTTTTAGAAAATATCTTCAACATAAATTTCTTTCGATAAGCTTTACAAACTGCCCTCGCAGCCGCAATTATTTCGTGGTTTTCCTGTTGATTGGCTGGCGCCATCTAGCGGAAAATCTATCAAACACTTAACACCATCTCCATCTCTTTCTCACACACGTTCTGTCTCTGTCTCTGTCTCCGTCCACCTGGCTGCCTATCGATTAATTGCCTATCGTGGGCGTCTCGGCTTGCACCGCATAAATCAAAATGTAACTCAAACTTGGCCAAAAAACCCAAATTATCGAAATTCAATAAAAACTCAAAATTCATTTCATAGCAATTCCGTTCGATGTGACCATATAAAAACGATCTTTACGATCGTCGCGATCCGAAAAAAGGCGATTTTTGTTAATTGCCATAAGGAAATTTATGCTTAAGCGAGATCAAGTTGTCATTTATCGTTTATCGCCGGACAATGGGGGCATTGGCCACGCGCCTTCCTACGCGATTCTCAAACGGACCGACCGACATGATATACTCGCATTGATCTATCAAACCGAAAGATAACTAATTGAATGAATTATGATTATCTTTGACTTATGAATTCAGAGCATAAACGAACGAATTGCTTACAAGATTTCGATTGACTTTTATTGAATTGGTAAAGTTATTTATGATTTATTTGATTTGTATATGGAATGGGATGATAGTGCTCTACATAGAGGGGATAGGGGTGTGGTCTGTGAGTGTGTGTGCCATGGAGGGCAAGTTGGGGGAATAGCTGAAATTTGATGCTGAAGATTTGATGATGAAGATGGTGGTATCATATTTGATAATTGTCGAAAAAGTTTGATTTGGACAAGGAATCGGAAAACTTTATACAAAAACTCTCTCTCTCTCTTTTATGATTATCTTCCAGTTTCTGAAGGATTTACATAGTTTTAAGTTTTCCATCGTTAACATGTTGGATTAGCTTGTTTGAATCATAAGCATTTAGGTCAAAAATATATTTAGAACATCATAAAATTATTTGGATTATCCCTAAAACCATCTGATTTTTTCGATTAGAGTTTGTTGTCAATTAATTCTCTTGCAGATACAAAGCTCTCCAGATAAAACTTCAATTTATATGAGTTTAAGCTTAAAGGATTATTATCTATTATATCCACGCCACGCACTATTTGTCTAATTATCGATAAATTCCTTTTTCGATTAAATTGCTATAGCTTTATCATTTATAGAGCTATCGACTACAAACTTGGTATGTATTGGTTGTGAATATAAGCTGCAGAATGGAGTTACCCAAAATTTTGATACCCCTCTATTTGCCTGGAAAGTGACGAAATATGTATAACAGCTATAATTTTTATGATAAAATTATGAAATTAGGTATGTGTGTGTCTATAGAGACTATTGAAAAAATAGCATCCAAAATTTTTTCTCATCCCGAAAATTTAATGAGTGAACATAAATTCAACAGTTCTTAACATAATGATTTGAGTTCTGGATTATATAGACGTGTAAAACGTGTTAAAATAGCAAAAGTCGAGCATTCCCGACTGCTGCGCTCTATCTTGTTTTCAATAGATTTGATTTCCATATATAATCCGCTCCAACTCCTTCTACGACCATTTATTAGTTAATGCAGAGCGATTCTTGGCTTTCTCACAAGGCACTGTATAGTAGCCCAAATCCGATGATTGAAGATGTGTATACGAAACCCTAGAGCATCGGTGATTATTGGATCTGTAAACTTGGATTCATGGAATCCGAGGATTAATCAGAGGATAACAAGAGTATCTTCTATGATTATTGGCATCCTCACTAAGTACTGCATATTAGTAGATATGTGAGATTGATAAGATTCGAGGATTAAGGAGGGGTAACCAGGAACCTAGAGCATCTCTTGAGCAACTGTTCAGCTCTCATGAGGCACAGTAAAATGAGACTGGAAAAAATCATGTTTCTGTGACCGATTTATGTATGTATATCCATTAAAGCACTTATAATGTTCTCTAAAACACTCTCAACACAATATGTTGCCTCTAGATGGATCTAATAGATCTCCTGTGGGTATATCCTTTCTAGTTGCATAGAAGAAATTTGAATATTCTATCTAAACGAATTTCATCGAAATTTCTTGAGTCGTGCTCAACAGATTATTATTATTATATGGTCATAATAATCCTATCTAGTCACAGCCTGAAGCACTATTTGTCCTTATTTTTGCTGGAATTTCATATCCTACGCCACTCGAACCCACACCTCTTGTTTCACGGGACAGTGCGGTATCCACTAGCCCACTGAAGCCCCAAAACAACAGATTGCTCTATGAAATATCTGAATATTATATACAAAAATTTGGAGTGCCTTCCTGACGTCATTGTGCCTCCTCCATGATTCTTTGGGCTTATCAAAACCAGACAAAACCGAGAGAACTGACAACCGTCAGCCTATTTGCCCAATTGCGGTTTTGAACTTGTTTGGCTTTTGGCTGCCGGACGGTACGCAGGTCTTGCCCCGGAGCGGGGCCACGCCCCTGCCGCCTGCACGCCTCCGAGAACGTGCTGGGGATTTCAATTTGCCGTCTGACCGAGCATTCGTTGAAGTTAACCAAAATTGAAAAAGCAACCGAAATGCCGAGGTTGGGGGCCGTTGCAACTAATCACAAAAAGTCAACTCAATGAACAGCAACAAATGCAGCGGAAAGGCAGGGGCGTAGCCCCAAAAGGGGGGGTTTAAGATACTGCCAGAAAACTCCCTTGGGCCTGCGCCACTGCCCCAAAAAAATCATTGAATCTATTCATTTGCCATGTTTCATTTTAACCATTTACGGGGGAAATGTCACAACTTGTTTTTTGGGGGGGAGCGCGAGTCATAGGGAGTGCGAGGGGTGGGGGACGGAGGTGGGGGCAGCGGGTGTACAATACTCGGGGAGTCGCAAGACTCTGGGACGTTGTATCTGGTTCGCCTCGTCGCCAAGCTGGAGTGCAATAAATACAAATCATGATAAATTGAAAATAATATTAACGAATCTATCTACGTACGACTTATATGAATTGTCATCATATATATACCTACATATACATCCAATGTACATACATATATTCGATATATACTTGAGAAACCGCAGCGACAACTGCAGCAAATGAATCAAAATAAAAAATGCATTCGCCTCAGTGAAGGCATTCAAATCATTCGCACTGACAAATACCATATATACAAAATTTACTATTTACCATATAACTGACTCACGCTTCGAGCTACCCAAACAACGTTTTTAACATAGTTTCTTAAGTTAATTCATTATAAGTATACCAAATTTTAGATAGTTTCATCGAGGTGTTATAGTTCTAGATTTGTCGCAATGGGTATAAGGACTATTAACATAGTTTCTTAAATAACTGTTTTATTTATATACCAAATTTGGTACAAGTTGTTCGTGGTGTTATAGTTCTTTGATTGCAAGATGAGCTTAAGATGTTTTATTTATAGATTTCTTGTGTTATTATAGTTTTATAGTTACTTTTTATGAAGGGTTTCAGATTTTTAGCATAGCTTTTTCTCATATACCAAGTTTCAGTTAGATTTATCTTGTTGCTATGGTTCTATGCTATTAAGATCGGTATATTTTGGTAAATAGTCCATGAAATATACTCAAAAACTACTAAAACATTATTCAGATTTCATCCAAAAGCTATAGATAAAGTTCATTAAGGGCTTAAACTTCAAAGAGTCTTCCCTAACTTGCCACTTTATGGACACTTCCAAGTTCAATTCATCACCCTAACATACCCCACTTGCATTTTTTAGGGTATTTCCACTGTGCTGTGATTGCATCATCATCCTCAGCCGCCTTCAACTGACATTTTCAAAAATTTCTCAATTGGTTTTTTTGTTCATTTTTTCAGGAGTTGCCGAAAGTCGCAATGGAATTGGAATGCGATTTGGGTGCCATACAAAACGAGGAGTTGCTCAGGAAAATGGTAAGTGAACACGTGTCATAGCAATGAGCCTGGTGCCGCTTGCACTCGCCATGTGTGACATGCCAATAAGCTTTTGTACGCTTGCAAAGATAGGGAAATTTTTGCAGTTCTTCTCTGGCTTTATAATAATTAGATGAGTCAGGCTCAATGCTTAAAGGCTTTGAACTGGTTTTGGAAGACGCGTCTTCTTCGTAGTGTAAAGGGGCGTGTCTGTCTTTGGGCTGCGAGCTGGCATTTATGTGGTATTCCAATGCGATAAACTAACTCTTTTTGTTTTCTTCCATTCAGAACTTAAGGTCAAAGAGTTCAACTGGGGAGCAATACGGTTGCGAGTGATGACTAAAATGAACTTTTTTTTTTATAATTTTCGTATATTTCCATTTATCCTTTCAAACTTCTCCAGATAAGGTGAAAAAGGGACACATTTCAAATTCTCATCATTTTCGGGTTGTTATACCAACATCGGCCTAAAATCGACAAAAATGTTAATTTGTAAAGTGAAAAGTTCATATAGGGGCATATTTCGAATTCTCATAACTAAGCCAAAACTGCCCCGATTTGGGATTGCTATACCCTTTTGTCCATTATTTTTGATTCCGATTCGTTCCTGATTCAAACTTTTTTCAATTTCCAAAAATAACTTTTTTTTCAAATTTTTTGGATTTTGAGGTAAGGGTCCCCCCTGTGTTTTGAAAAAATTTTGAAATCTAAAAACTTAATATTTTAAGTTTTTTCGATTTCTCTGATCAAAATAAGCATAAAAAACTACTTTAAAACTTCTCCAGACGAGTTTCATTTTTCACCCGAAAATCTACCTGAAATCGAGTAAAATTTTAGCATGTAAAGTAAAATAAGCTATATAGGGGCAAATTTCAAATTCTCATAATTTTGCCAAAACTGCACCGATTTTGGATTGTTATACCATGTTCTTCATTATTTCTGATTCCGATTCGTTCCTGAATCAAACTTTTTTCAATTTCCAAAAATAATTTTTTTTTCAAATTTTTTGGATTTTCAGGTAAGGGTCCCCCTGTATTTTGAAAAAATTTTACAATCTAAAAACTCAATATTTTAAGTTTTTTCGATTTCTCTGATCAAAATTAGCATAAAAAACTACTTTAAAACTTCTCCAGATGAGTTTCATTTTTCACCCAAAAATCGACCTGAAATCGACTAAAATTTTAGCTTGTAAAGTTAAATATGCCATATAGGGGTAAATTTCAAATTTTCATAACATTGTAAAAACTGCTCCGATTTTGACTTATTATACCATTTTGTTCATAATTTTTGATTCATTGTCGTGCCACATTCAAATTTTATCAAGTTGGTTTAAAAAATAGAGTTCACATTTTTAGGTAGTTATGAAATAATGGTTCCCCAATAACTTCTACAGTTCTTAACGTAATGTCTTGAACTTAGGGCTATGTTTTTTTGATTACGTCCTAAACCTATTCTGAGCATTTCAATACGATAGTCTGACTTTCAAAATATTAAGGGTTTACAGCTGTAGGCCAATTTCCCCTTGGCTCTCCTCGTCTGGCATTTTATTGGATGCGTCAGTCCATTGCCTTTAAAGCCCAACACGCTGTTTGGAGAGTTTCGAGAACATGCCAGAGATTCACGCGTTGAACTGAACCGAACCGAATCGAACCGAACCGTATGCAGTACCCAGTTACAGTCTGACCAAATTGGGTCATTTATGGGGTTGTCTCCGATCTCGCTGGCTGGTTGGATGGCTGTGTGGGCCGCTCCGCTGACTTGGCTTAGACGCTTTTAGCAATTATCGTTAAAAAGTCGTTAAAAAATCGATGGAAAATGACGACGATTATGATGACGACGGCAGCTCTTAACTTGGCCAAATGATGAACGAGCGGCCACAATAGAAAAACATCTGTATTAATAATAATCGTAAATATAAAATACGAAATTCTACTAAAATAGCAGCAGACGTTGATCAACCCACGCAGACGCTGACGTCGACAGCGACGTCAACGCCGACGACGACGTCGACTGCGTCGTCGGGACGCAGCTTAAGCCACTCCATCATTCTGCGCTCTATCTGCCCCTCCCGCTCGCCCCATTCTGTTCTTCCCCCTCTCCAATCGGGATGCTGGCCTCCTGATAAAGCAGCCCGACTTTGGGTATTCATTCGTCGATGACTCATGATTCATGAATCAATTTTTGACCAGCATTTGAACTCGCTTGACCGACGCACAGTGGTCGAAACGTGCATAACATATATCACAAAATCTACGTAAATTTATCGATTACTTTTATCGATATGTGTAGCCTTTTCCGTTGGAGTCACAATTGCACTGAATTCCCATTTATATAACTTGTAGACATTAAAATTTATCGATTGTTGTTATCGATACGTTACCATCAAGCTTTAAGGTCTATGTGCGGCTTACCTAGGCTTAATAGTGCCCATAACTAGCCTATCCGGATCAAAGCCCGAAGCACTATTTTCCTTTATTTCAGTTTCCTTCACTGAAGATCTTTTTTTACCCGGGTGGATTTCAAATCCTGCGCCACAGCCTATCGACATGAGCGGGACTCGAACTCGCACCTCTTGTTTGACGGAACAGTGCGCTATATACTAGTCCACCGAGACGCCTACCTAGGCTAAACCCATCGAGCGCTATATTGGTTCGAGAACCAATCTGAATATTTGTTCAGACTATTAGTACTTTATACGGCCTCATTTATCGATTTTTGTTATCGATATAAATTAGTCTGTACGAGGCTCTCATTTGTATAGTGAAAAGATATCGATTAGTTATATCGATTACGGTTAGGCCTTCGGAGGACTGTCGTCTAACCCAACCTAATCTATTTATATCGTTAGAATGTGCTTGGTGGTGCTATATGAAAAATAATAAATTGTTATATTGGATATTTGTTATCGATTAAGATATCGATATAATTTATCGATAGAATCTTATAAGCCTTATAAGCTGTAGAGCAGCTTCTTGAACTTTCAATGTGTTCGCTCGATATCATGTTGTTAGGCTTCTAATGTTATCGAATGCACTATTGAAAATTTATCGATTATTGTTATCGAACAAAAACTAACCTTTTATGCGAACGGCTAGGTACAAAGCAAAGCACATGTTCGACAGCCTGTGAACCACTGTGCAGGCGCAACAAGCCCAGTTGGCTGCCCCCAACGCCTCTCCGCCAGCCGACAAGCTGCGGCTGATGACGCCACAGCCGAGTCTTTGGCTTTGGCTTTGGGTTCGGGTTTGGGTTTGGGTTAAGACTGAGCCGCGGTCCGGTCCAGTGGCAGTGGCCACTTGGCAATTGCCAACTGCCAATTGGCAACTTTTAGGCCCGAAGCGCGTTGGCCGCTTTTCAATTGCGCCAATCTCTTGGCCATGATTTGTACCAAGCGGTGCGTCGCGTCTGCGTCGCGTCGCGTGGGCAGCAGCTGCGCCGGCGCTGACAATAACAAAAACAAAAACTGAGCCAAATTGGCACACAGAGACACCCGCTATGGCCAGATGTCTGTCTGTCTGCCCGTCTGTCTGTCTGCCCGTCTGACGCCAATTATGCGAGCAGATCTATGGCAACTGGCAACTGGCAACTGGCCATATGCAGCTAGCAAGTGTCCAACTGGTCACGTTCTGGCTCTCTGTTTAGTCTACAATCGTCTATCGACTATCGTTTATCGACTGCTGTCTAGCCACGACGTCTGCGTTTGCGTCTGCGCAGTGGATGAGTAAGTTGTATGCTCATTGAACATTTTCAGAGAGGGTATAATGAATACAGGGTGAGTAGATATGTCATGGGCAGAAGAGCGCTGAGTCCGGTATGGATCCAAGGCTGGATCTATAAAATTTGGTATGTCATAGGGCAGGGCTAGCTCAAGTTTATGTCAAAATTTAGAAATCAAAGAACTTATATTCAAAATGAAATCTAATATCAGTTAAGAGCAGTTATCTTTAGTTTGTTTTTGGGGAGGAATACATGTTTTGATATGGTATATTGATACAAATTTATAAAATTCATTTGCTCTAAAGAGGTCTTAAAATTTCGAGCATTTAACATATCCAGCTTAGGGTCGCCACAATATCACTTGGACGTTGTAGTATGCATATCTTTCCCAATTCTGAACCAAACGTTGTGAAATTCGGTATATTGTTAAGTTTAAAGAAAATTCAGGTATATGAAAAATTTCAGAGCAATAGTTCAAGAAATTTGGCAAATATGGCTAAAATCGACTTTCAATCTTATGAAACACAATGGCCCTTCTGAAAAGTTCCAATAAATGTGCAGTTTGTTTACAAAAGGAAGGTTTTGGGCCAACTTTTGTAAAGATGACTTAAAAACTGGGCAATCTTCCAAGCATTATCATGATATCCAGAGTTGATCTTTGGCAGATGTATATCTTTTCAATTTATGAACAAAACTTATTGAAATTTGCTATATCATTAGGTCAATCAAAACTTTAAGTATATGTGTAGTTTGAAAACAGTAGCCCAAGAAACATAGAAATTATGGATAGGGCCCATTTTTCGTTTTATAGCAAATATACAGTAGTTCACTTAAACGGGTAAACATAGCTATGCAATTTTCCCACAAAAAGACGTTTTGAAACCAAGTTTCATAAGGATAACTTAAAAAGCGGAGAATCAGTTGCCAGATAAGCAGACAGATAGAGCTATTCTGTTCGTTACAATCTTTGGAACAAGTCTTATAAACCTTCCCTAACTACAGCGTATTTCCCAGTCCATCACATTAACTCTTCTTCTTGCTAATTTTTATGTATTTTTAATAATTTTCGATCTCATGTGTGGGCTTTTCGTATTGTCAATAACAAAAACAAACCTTACGAATCCGAAATGCAACAATGACACCACGAAATGTGTAATAAAAATAAAAAAATAAACCAAAACACATTTCGTATACCCAAAAAACCTGATCAATATGCAAAATACCAATCGTGTGATTTATATGGAGTAACAATATAGCAGACAGACTCATATATATCTGGCGCTTCGATTGATTTGTCTGGGAAACATATTTTAAGGAATGGAACATTTGCACACGTTCGTTCACATTTTTTACCATTCGTTTTGGAGACCTTTCCGGCACGATCGATTAGTGCGAAACCCATGGAGGGGCCATGTCATTATAAAGTTGGCCAGAAACGAAAATAATATAATAATCATTAGGCCAAAAGACAAGTGTATGACATATGACTAAGTCACAACGGAACTTGGAAGGGGTTTTTAGATAAGCCCTAAGCGGGGGTTTTCCATTGTTCAAAAGCTAAGACTTTTGGGATTGATATAAATCGGAACCATGGAGTACTGGAAAGTAAGGGTATAAAATTGCTAATTCTATAACATCTATATTTATTATCAAATTTTTGTTAAACTCTTGGGATTACTTAACGATAAATAAAGTTCAATCGTACCAGTTATTGGATGTAGATGAGAAAGTTTTCTGAAACCTAGAAAAACATTAGCTTTCTGTCAAAATTTTCGGTATTATCTGTTCTTTTCTTTCAAGAATATACCATATCTTATTTATTTTCTCACTTAATTTCTAGACTGAAATAATTCGGTATTGAGCTGATCTGATGTCTAGAAAGCTATAGACTTAAGTATTCAAACCTTTTTCTATGCTATCGATGTTTATCCAGCTTTAGCGGGAAAGTTTTGTTTCCACTAGAGTTAAACGTAGTACAGAAATCCTATAATATATTGATAAGAAATCAATCTCAAAATAGGGAATCTTTCTTTCTTTCTTATCATTTCCTCCTCCCCAAAACTCCACTCCAATTGGATACTTATCTATCCTATGTTTATGTCAATTCCCAGACTTTTTCTTTGAATTTTCTTCCTATCATTTCAGAGTAGTTTCGATTTGTTTAGTAGATCCAATATCTGTTCTGTTGCCCCAAGCGAATCATATTCTATTACAATTTCGACACTTAAATTTTCTCTATGCCAGCATTTGTTCTGCCCGATTTGTATTATATCATCAATAGACAAACATATTTATTTTACCTGAAATCACCCTGATTGTTGATCAATGTCTATAATAAGTGTATGTGGATTATGATTAAGTTTCAGTTCATTGAAAGCGCTATAAATGGATCTATTGTACTCGCATCTCTTTACATTGAAACCAAAGCCTTTTACACAGCTCGGTGCACCCTAAGTGGGGCCCTAAATGACGATTGTTTATTCCGATCCGCTCCAATCCGATCTATTGTTAGTCACCATAACGCGTGGCTATACGTTCTACGAATTCATAGAACACGCCACCAGATGGGTCTATTAAATATCAGTTCACAGAATTTTTGATAGTCTTATACTTTAGTAATTAAGTGTGTAATTCTGGGACTTGAAAGCTTAGGAGCCGGAGACGGAATCGTTTGTAAGTCATTTGTTAACAGAGTCCGGCTAGAAATGGGTGGAAAATGTGGAAGCAAACATCATATTAACGATGGGATGGTAAGTTTGAAGATTTACAAATGTTACAAAATGTACTATATTTGAAAAGGGAAGAGATGTTGAAGGTGGCATTTTTTTTTAAAAGGATCGGTAGAGTTTTGCAAGAGTTTAAGATGAGAAATTTATGATATCGTCATGAATAGAGTGCTTCTTGAGGAAAATGTAAGAAAATGCTTCAATGCAGAGAAATATTTGCCTATTTTAGAACGTGAAAATAATTAACTTCTTATAAAAAGGATGAAAAGCAGAAGAAGTATATTAATCCTTTGGAGAAACCTTTAAAAAACGTCGACAAACTGTATAAGACCTATATTTATCTGCAAATTTAAGAAAAACATTTCCTATATAAAGAGCTTATTCTTTTACTATAATATCTAATGGGAAAATAAATTAGAAATTTGTAGTTTCCTTTGTAGATTGTAAAAATGTTGTTCTCTAAAATTTCTAGAGAATTTCTCGAAATATTACTAGAGACTTAAAAAAATATCCTATTGAAAGATTTTACTCTTTGAATATAAAAAGAGATAGTCAGCTGAAAATTCCCAATTTCCTTTTGTAGATCGATTGTAGAAATGTTATAAATCTTATAAAATATCTAGAGTATTTCTAGAAATTACTGGAGATTTAAAAAATTTTAGAAATGTTATTAATTGAATATAAAAGGAGATAATCAGCTGAAAATTCCAAATATATTTTCGTAGATAGATTGTATAAATGTTATAATATGTAGAATAAAAATTTTGGAAATGCTTTCTTGTAAAATTTCTAGAACTTTCTGTAGGAAGAGTTTTCTCTAGAAAAAAATTTGTTCTTATAAAATTTCTAGAGTATTTCTAAAAATATTTATTCCAGGTATATAAAGGATTACAGTAGATTACAGAAGAAAATTCTTTAGAAACAATATATCCTTTTCATATAACATCAATGAGAAAATTGGGAAATCAATCATGTAGAATTCCAGAGTATTTCTAGATAGATGGGGCCTCGGTGGACCAGTGGATAGCGCACTGGCCCGTCAAACCAGATGTGTGGGTTCGATTTCCACTCATGTCGATGGGTATGAACCTCATAGAAAAACTAGGTAGGATTTTAAATCAATCCACTTAAAAAAAGATCTTCAGTGAAGGAAGCAGAAAAAAAAAGACAAATAGTGCTTCAGGCTTTGAACCAATGGGGTTGTTATGGCCATACAAAAATAATAAAAGTCTTTTAAAATAAACTCCAAATTCCAAATTTGAATTTCTAGTTTTATGATTTTTTCTTCAAAAATTTCTAGAGTATTTCTAGAATTTTTTTTTTTAAGAATTATTGCAGATTTCAGAAATATATAATGCTTAAAGTCTTTTAAAATAACATCCAAATTCCAAATTTGATTTTGGAGATTGTAAAATTTTTCTTGCAAAATTTCTAGGGTATTTCTAGGTGCATCAAGCCAAGCTCAGCTTTTGAATTTGTTGTCCTTTTTCCACAGCCTGTGGGCAGTTGTTGCTCCTCTTCCCCTCCCCTTAGTTAACATGGCCAAGGGCAACGGCAACAACAACTGTTGATGTTGTTGTTATTGTTGGCTGGGCAAAGTCAAGAGCTTTCGTTGTGCTTCTTCTTCTCGCTGTTGCTGCCGCTGCCTGGGCAAAAGCTGACTGCGCCGCCAACTGCAGCTGATAGTGGGGGCTGCTGCTCACACACACGCACACACACGCACACGCATGCAGGCCTAAGCCAAGGCACACACACACACACACACACATACACACACACGCATGGGAGCCCTCGGCTCGTCTCAGCGTCGCGGCGAAGCGTTGCCAACGGTCTTCGTCTTCAGCGTCGCAGCGCAGCGCTGCCATCTGCTGCTGCTGCTGTCGTCGTATTCGGTCATATCTCTGCTTAAAGCTTGCTGCGCTGTCGTCATCAGCTGCGCAGTCGCTGCCGCTGCCGCTGCCCGTCTAAGCTTCGCCCGGTTGCGTCGTCCACTTTACGCGGCTTTGATTCTGACTGAGGGAACTTCAGTCTGATTTTGGTGCTCGATCGATTGCAACGTGTTCGCAGTTCACTGTTAACTGTTAACTGTTAAAATTCTCAACTTGTTAACTCTACATTTTTTTTTTACATTTGCTCACAAAACGAACAAAAAGCCACAAATAACAACAACAGCTGTAAATATTTATTTATTTTAATTTAAATTTTTTTTTTTTGCCGAAATCGAGAAACGGCTTTAAGGATTAGTCACACCCAACGAAAGTGCTCAAAATCTCAGTGTGTGTTCCTGTCCCGCTCGCTCTGTGAACGTGTTTGTGCGTGTTTGCCGGTGCAACACAACAACAACAACAACTACGACGACGACAACGAAAGGCTACAACAACAAGTCGCTAAAGCCATAAAGTAAATTCCTCAAAACGAACCCCAAAAAACGAAAAAAAAACCAAATTTTACGAAAAAAGGGCGCAGTTAGCCGAGAAAAAAAATCCCCAAAAAATTCCTAAGATTTTTAACTGCAGCCTGGCACTGTGATAAGCCTCCCCGAGAAGGTAATTTATTATATGATACAATACAAATCGAAAAAAGAAAATAAAACTTTAAGCAAATCAAAGGATCATATGTTGTCCAGTGGGTGGCTTGAGAAGTTCTTGAGTTGAATTTGTATGGGTTCAACTAAGATCATATCAACTAGTGTTCCTATGATCCTATGATTATAGCTTGTTATATCCCTAAGATAACATATGAACGCTAAATCTGGCTTACATTTCAACCAGTTGTTTTCAGAGGTGCAAAACTATGATCTTATACAGTATTCTTGTAGTATTCTTATAAGGCTAAATTGAGTTATCCTTAAAATCTTTTAGTTTTTGGTTCGAAAGATTTTATAAGTATTTAAATTTTTTGAGCTATAATTTTAAAAAAGAATCCGCTACGGATTTTTTTCTAGAAGAAATTTTTAGCTTTTGGTATCTATGATTCTATAGGTAGTTCTAAATTTCTTGAGCTATGATTCAGTATAGAATTTGGTACAGAGATTTTAAAGCAGTTAAGCATTTTTTAGAAACGTGTGACTCATTTCCATACCACATTTGGTCTTTGTCTATATCCCCTTTGTTTTTCTATCTACAGCTCTTAAATTCTACATTTTTCTATAAAAATCTATTATCTATTGATTCAGTAAATTTCAGAAAAATGCGCCTAAAAACACAAATGATATTCAAAATTTGTTGTAAATATTCTCTTCTTGCAACGTCGTATCAGTGAACGTAGAAGAAAGAAAGGCAGGCTGTGACCTGATGGGGTCGCTAGGGCCATATAATATTAATAATAATATAACATAATATAAATTATATTTAACTGATTTGCTAAGAAGGTGCTCAGTTTCTTAAAACAATTTGTAAGCTAGAAATAGTTCTTAAAGAAATCCAATCTGTATGCACAAACTGTCTACTGTTTTGATTGTTCCGATTAAATAAATCCATTTTTTCAATTGAAACTGATTGATATTCATATATTTTATCATAAGAAACATCTATACCAAATTTCAGTCAGTTAGCTTCACAAATGACTTAGTTCGCATAGGTGAGTCAGGAGTGGAGCGTCATATAAGGTTCGTTTAAGCCGTTTATCATTCATTTTAAAGCTTCAGTAAAGCCTCTAACGATTCTTGTGCTCAAAACTCTCCATCCCCAAGCTGTCTGTCTATAAGTCTATACCCTGTAGCATCTGCCCACCTGTCGAATGATGTGTTTTTTCTTTTTATAACTTTCGCACTTCGTAGTCAAAAAGCAACAACAATTCGCCAGTTTTGTTTGGTTAACGGGGCGGCGACGTGTTGTTGTTGTTGTTGTTTTTGCATAACGTTCGTAACGTTAGTCAGCGTCGCGACGACGTTGGCGTCGCCGTTGCTGCCGGCGCTGCCGCTGGCGTCTGTGTCAGCAGTTTCGGCCGTAAAACTTGTAAACAAACAAAATGCCCTTATCTGGTTGGCAGCCAACACCAACAACACCAACACCAACACAACCCAAACGATCCGATCCCAACCGAACCGAACTCAACTCCCAACTAACTACTTGTTATACGATCGCACATAGAAGCGAATCCGATTCGGTTTCAGATTCGGGCCCACAGGCCCAAGGGGTGTACGAGAATGGTAATGGATTTCATTGCGATTCTGGGTATTCACTGTGATGGTGTCGTCATTCCTATACCCTGTAGGTGTGATCTAATGGCTGAATTCGAAGCGTTACTAATTTAAAATTAGTTGAATTATATACAAAATATATGTATATTTTTTTTGGGAAGGTGCTACGTAGTTTTCTTAAGAACGTGTTTTTTTTATTATCTCATTTTCGTTCCACAGATTGTTAACTTTGAGAAGCTTGATTTCATAGCTATATAGCTATAGCTAAGCAAATTTTGTTTTCAGTTCATCCTTAAGCCCCAATTCGTTTTCTAAATCCACTTTCTCATGTTCTAGAAATATAAGTTGACTTCCACATACTTTTCTAGATCATGTTTCTAGTCCCAACTTCCCATAACTGCTACGTTTTCTTCTTATAAGTTTAATATCTGAAACTAGACTTAAACTATTTCCCACGCTTCCTAAATTCCCTTCAATGCCTACATCTTAGTCAAAATTCAAGTTTTTAAGTCTAAGTCTAAATCAACTTATAAGAGCAATCCAAGTTAACTTCTAAGTTGAAATTCGAAATCTTCTTTTTTCCACTTCTTAGTCGACTCCATGTCACTTCTAAGTATACTTCAAATTCAATTCAAGCTTTTAACTAAGACTAAGCCTCATTGACAGGCCCTTTCAATACACTTGTCAACTTTCAAAAACAATTTAAGCTAACTTCCAAGCAAAAATTCCAACTAAATATGCACGCCAAAAGAGATCACTTCCAAGTCTATTCCTAAGTTAATTTCTAACTCCACCAAACTAACTCCACTATCCGTCGTCAAGTTAGCCTTTAAACCCCCCTTTGTAAGTCCATTGGGTCCATTCTCAAGACCTTTTCTAAGTACGTTCCTAGCTCCACTCATGACTAAACTTCTAATTCCTCTGCTAAATATTATTTTTTAGCTTCTAACCATTCACCAATTTGTGCCTAGTTTATTTTCAAAATTTACTTTCAATTGCCCTTCAAAGACCATCTCCATCACGGAACACCTGGTCTACTATCCCATTGACTTCCAACTTCCAAGTGAAATTCCAAAGCAATTTATGAGTTTCTCCAGAAGTCTGTCATCAAATTTACTAGCAAGTTTTTTATCTCCAGCGATCCAACGCTGTCGAGGCTATCTTTCAAATCAATTGCAAGAGTCTCCATTTCAGAATCCGAGTCCTTTTTAAGCTACCCAGTCAATTCCTGCGCATTTCACTAAGATCACTTCCAAATCTATTTCAAAGTCAACTTCCAAGTCTTGCAAGCTCCACTTCCAGGTCCAAGTCCCTTTTAAACTACCAAGTCACTTTCAAGTCACTTTCAAGTCGTTTTCAAGTCTATTTTTATATTTACTTTCAAGCCAATTTTCAAGTCTTTAAGACTTGGTCCACTTTCGGCCACACTTGCAAGTCTTCTCCTTATCACCACACGAAGATCACTTCCAAATCTACAAGTTCACTCTAAGAAACGATTAAACTTTGGTCCATAGCACAGTCCAGGGTATCTACAAAATCAGCACATGGAATGTTTTTTAGTTTCCATTGTCAGGGCAAGTGGGCGCTGAATTGGGGGTGCTCCGAGTTAACCCGAGTCAACCCGAATGCGATTATTCGCCAGCGGCCCGTTATGCAAATCTCTGAATGAATCTAATTACACAAGGAACCTGTTTCCACAGTGTTTACACTCAAGTTGGCCTTGCCAAGTGCCCAGCTCTATAAATATTACAGATATGCACACTCCGCGAGATAATTCATAGCCAAAAGAAATTCAGATAAGAATCTTCAACATTCGGAAGAATTGTAAACAAATTAAAGCCTGAGAAGTAATTGTGGAGAACTGAGATCATGAGTCCAGCTGGTTGGTTGAGCATTAGATCACTCGAATCGAGTTTGACTATAATTAAGGCGTACACCCACTAGAAAAATGGAGCACAAATCTGTTTCATCTTGTTTATTGTTATTATTATTATTAATTTTATTATATAATGGAATAGTTAGATAAGTCTTAAGATTTCCGGTCGGTTTGCATGCGAATGAACACAGATCAATCAAGTTAATTGCAATTTAATGATTCAGCTGTCAGTTTGAATCTATCTAATCTAATTGAAAAACTTTGGACATGCATAAGATTAGCTCATGTTTCGAAATTGTTAAATAAGACCCTGAAAATCTTCCTCTCTTCGTCTCAAAAACTGAACCAAACTGAAATCAATATTTCTTGTACTTTCAATTAATTTGCCATAAAAATATAAACTTTCCTGAACATGTCAGTTTCAATAGAGCTTTGATAGGTTCAAAACTAACCGAAATACGTCTACCAATTTATTGGTTTGACTTTCTGATCGTCTGTATCAAAAACCCATAAATCAATTTAACAAAGTTTCCCACACGACAAAATTTAACTCGTTTCTCGTAGAGTCGTTGGATGTGATTAATATGCATGGTGGAGGCCTCGAAATTGCTCCAAATTTCAAGAACAGACGACGCATATTTTATGCGCACGTGAAAAAGAAAAACCCACAAACAGAACAAAACCTAACCCAATCGACGAATAGAGTAAAACATATAAGAACCATCCGAAATGAGAAACTAGCTTGACAATAAGTCTGGCGGTAATACCCCGGACTTAAGCAATGCGATTTATATATTGCACGAGAATTTTCAGACTTAAAGCTGAAATTGTTTGAGAGTTCGCTAGGAAAGACAAATTTTAACTATCCAAAAAATTGGATATTCGAAACAGCTGCAGAAATCATGCTTAATTATGATCAACCAAGGATTAATTCGAAAACTCATTAGAATAGTTTTATTTCTCAACTGACTTCCAAATCTAATTTAGCTTAAAAAAACTGAAATTAATGCACTATTTGCGATAATCTTAGCTGATTATAATAACATTAGCTCTTATGTCACAGCATGTTTTGTATAAGATTTGAGCTTTGAAATAATATAGCAGAATTATTATAACTAATTTTCAGTACCGGTTCAGCTTATAGGTGTAATTACCAATGCTGAGCTCATTCATACTTCAAAAACTTCTCTTGATTGTAGTTTTCTAATCTATATCATAATATATATTCCCCAAAACTCGCATAAATACGGCCAAAACTGAATTATTTCTATGCCAAACCCTATAGAGTTTATATCAGATGCTGCATACCAAATTTGGTAGCTGTTACTTGGCTAATCTCTGAGTTCCCATAGATAGCAAACGTTCGATCCAACCGACTTTTGCATATATTACTTCACCGCGTACTCCAAATTCTGTCAATATTAAAAAAAATTAAAAACTTGCGCAATTTTTAAAAATAGTTTCAATTTCGGTTTCATTTTATTTTCCTTTTTTTTTTCTTGTTTTTGGGTTTTTGTGTTTTTTTCCTCCCGCTGCGCAGGTGTTAGAACAGAAGTCAACGTTGCGTCGCGGCTGGCGTCGCCGTTGGCAGCGCTGTCGGCGCAAGTTGAGCGTGAAAATAATGACACAATTCGCTCGATGCGACAGGCGAATTCGCGCAAATGGCGAATTCTCGATTCGCGATTCTCAACTCGCAATTAGGTCGCCCACTTTTGACTTTTAATATGCATGCGGCGGGCTGAAAAATAGAATTGAAATGAATTTGAAATAGTTATAAATAAATACTGACGACAGCCCGGCGGAAGAGCTAGACGACAAGCAGATACCCTGCTCTTTTCGGGGAAACCCCTTATGGTATAGCGAGTATTTTAGAAAGGTGGAGAAGTTGATGGTCGCCAGAGGCTTGCTTCTGCTTCCTTTGTCTCTCTCCCTCTCTCTCTCTCTCTCTCTCCCTCTCTCTATCTCTTTCATTCCATATTTTCCTCTCTTTCTTCTCTCTTTTTCCCCATCCAAAATTTCTCCCCTAACACCCTCTTAAGTCCAATTCATAATGTATTTCTAGTCCCAAGAGCCTTCTGAACTTTAAAGTTCTTTCGTGCTTTCATCTACCTCTCCAAACGTCTCATAGAACCCATGTACCCCTCCCTAGTGCAACGCCGTGCCAAACTGAAACTGAAGTGCTCGACAATTAACCGCAAAGTGCACACAATTTCCTCAACTCGACAAAATAGAACTGATTGTCAATGTCAATTGGTTAGTTGGTCAGTTGGAACCATCTGGTCGACTGATCCGAACTCAGTTCTCAGTGCTGGTCTCTACGGCCAACAGGTGGCGCGGGCACACAATTCGCCATATCGATGAACATTCCGAGATAAGAACTGATTTATGCACTCCATATATTGAGCGATTGTCAGGTTTAGCTTTTATATTGATATAATCTTTATCAAGATGGAGAAAAAGGTCGAGATAAAGATGAAGAAAAGATATGGAAAAGTTTGCGAAAACAAACAATTAATCAAAATGTCAAGAACAACCGAGAGGAAAGAGGGTTGGAGATAAGGAGAGAGGAAAGAGTCTATGAACAATGCGTTTCACTTCTCATGTGTTTCTCTAAGAAATTTATCTTAAACTATTATATCTTTGTCTTTATACGTCTTTTTCATTGATTGAAAGACTTGGACACTTTTGTGTGATTTCTCTTTTCTTTCTCTCTTTCTCTCTCTCAATATATCTCTGTCCTTATATTCCTTTGCTTTAATTCTACTTTTCTAATCTCTTTTCTTCAAAGAGACCCTTGAGATATTTTACTTTACAGCTCTATTTCTCGAAGAGATCCTTGAAACATTCCATTTTATATCTCTCTTCGGAGAGATCTTTGAGTGATTTCACTTTGTATATATTTTATTGGGAGAGATCATTGAATCATTGATTCTAAACGTACATCTCTTCTTAGGAGAGGTACTTGAAAGGTTTACTTTATACCTCTCTCTCTTCGGAGAGATCTTTGAGAGATTTCATTTTATATTTCTCTTTCCGACAGATCCTTCCGGGAATTAACTTACTATCCCTCTCGTTCGGAGAGATCCTTGAGTTATTTCATATCATATCTCTCCTATGCGGAATGATTTCACTTCCTATTTTTGTTGTTTAGAGATATCCTTGAAAGATTTCACTTCATATCTATCTTTTTCGGAGAGATCCATAAGAGGTTTCATGGATTTCTCTTCAACGGATATATCTTTGAGAGATTTCACTTCATATCACTCTTCTTCGGAAAGAACCCTTAAGTGGTTTCACGTTACATCTATATTATTCGTAGAGATCCTTGCGAGATTTCTTTTAATAAACTCATTTTCAGAGAGATTTGACTTTATATCTTTCTTTTTCGGGGAGATCGTTGAGTGATTTCACTTTATATCTCTTTTCTTCGGAGAGATCCTTAAGTGGTTTCAGAGATTTCTCTTCCTCGGATATATCTTTGAGTGATTTCACTTCATATCTTTCTTCTTCGTAAAAATCCTTGCGAGATTTCCATTTATTAAACTCATCTTCAAGAGATCTATGAGTGATTTTACTTTATATCTCTTTCCTTCGGAGAGACCCGTGAGGGATTTCACTCCAGGTAAACATATTGGTCCATTTGTCTCTATATGTTTCTATTTATGAAACTTAAGCTCTTTCTCTTCCTCTCCATAGATCTTACGCCTTATATTCTCATTTTCTCTCTCTCTCTCTCTCTCTCTATTCCCTCCTGCCCCAAAAAGCCGGCACAAAGATTGAGGTTAAGAATAGCTCACCGAGAAGAGCGGCAGATCAAACATGGGTCAGCTGACAAGTTGTCGCTTAGAGCATATCAAAAAATAGACCTAAGCTCCCAGTACCTCCCTATGCCCCTCGCCCGAACCAACACCCCCCCCCCCCCCCCTGGGGGACAGCTTTCACTTCCCAAAACTTAATGCGATTTTGTGACATTCGTGCGCCAATTTGGCCTTTTTTGATTCAATTAAATTTTAATAAATTTTAATTTCAATAAAAACAACAACAGAAAAAAAAGCGAGATTTCGTTTTTTGCCAAAAATTAAAGAGAGACAACGGCAAAGGCAACAACAACAACAACAAGAGTTATAATAAACATTAATAATACTACGGGTAACAATCATCTGCATAGGCAAAATACGGTTGACCTCCAAAGCTGACACGACAGCTCCGAAACGAAACGAAACGAAACGAAACAGCAAAATCCAAAAGCCAAAAATAATAATAAAATAAAATAAAAAAAAGAAAAATAAAATAAAGAAAAGAAAAAAGCAAAAAAATCATAATAAATAAATATAATTTATCAGCATTCGCGGCAGTTTCTCGCATCAACAAAATCTCGCACGTCACGTCATCAGCAGCGCAGCGGCAGCGGCAGCAGCACCTCAGCCGCAGTCGCCGACGAAGTTGCCGACTGGAGCGAAGGTGGCAAAATCAGCTGCAGTCGGCATTGGCGTCGGCGTCGACGTCGACGTCAGCATCAACAGGTTGCCGGCCGCGGCGCAGCTGCTGCGGCTGCGGCAACTTCCAACTGGTTATCAGAGCTTCGTCGCATTTTAGAAATTACGTCATTTTGGCATCGCGCGACGAGGCGGGCGGGCGCTCGAGACGCCGCCGGTCTAGACGCCGACGCAGACGCAGACAGTGACTGAGACGGAGACGCAGACGCAAACGGAGACTGAGGCTGAAGCTGCGGCTGATAGACAAAGACGCAGCTGATGACGTCGCGTCGCAAAGGCAGCGCTGCCACGCGACCTGTTCCTGGACATTATCTTTTATAGCTTATGCCAGATGAGCTGACAACCTGTTGATATCCTGGTTGGGAGTTGTAAACGATTTTGATATGGACTAAGCCAGTTTTGAAATTATAAACTTTTGATATATGCTGACTTTTGCTTTTTGTTAGGCTTTTGGGTCCTTGAATAGGTGTTAGGTGTAAGTCGGTAATGCTCGACTCGCCGCTACCCTGTAGAGGCATATTTTCCTATATGTTATGACAAATTTGATTATCGACTAACTTCTTTGTTTATGTTTATGCATTGATTTTAATGAAATTCTCAGGATAGTTTCAAATAGAGCTGACTAATTTTAGTATTATTATTATATGGCTATAACAACCCTATCGGATCAAAGCGTGAAGCATTAGTTTCCTTTATTTCTGCTTCCTTCACTGAAGAACTTTTTTTTACGTGGGTAGATTTCAAATCGTACGATCCAAGTTCTTCTAGGAGGGTCATGCCTATTGCCATGAGCGGGATTCGGCGGGTCAGTGCGCTATACACTGGTCCACTGAGGCCCCTAAGATCTGAAATTTAGCGTTATTAATAACACCGTAATTCCATTTTGTAATATTTTCTTTCGATCTTGCAGTTTATTTTGTTGAATAACTTTTTTTTATTTTAACTAATTTTTGTTAAAATTTTTTGACAGATTTTAATGAAAACATATATAATCAATTATAATATGGCCAACACAACCCTATTGGATCACAGTCTGCAGCAATATTTTCCTCTTTTTTGGTTACTTCGCTCAAGATTTTTTTAATCCGGGTCGATTTCAAATCCTTTGCCACAACCTAGTTTCTCCTCAAGCTCTCGACATGAGTGGGGCTCGAACCCACGACCTCTTGCTTAGCAGGACAGTGTGTTATCCACGAGGCTCTCTAACATATACCATTAACAATATTATAAATTCTACTGTGCCTAGTCCTACTCTCCTTAGAGTTAATGGTTTGAAATCATTTGATCCAGACGCAGATCAGATTATACTCTAAGGACCATATGTATTTTTGTTGGGTTTGTCACAATTTTAAGGACTTGTTTACAAAAAAACTCCCTTCCTCCACTGCTTCAAAGTCTTTCCGTCTTCAACTCAATTCTTCTGAATAAATTGAATGTCTCGACAGCTTCTACAAGATTTCATTTTCGTTTGGCACTTTTTTGCTTTTTGCTTTTTTTCTGCTTCTTCTTCATCTATTCTTTATATTGTTTCCAGTTTTTTTAAGTATTTCTTTTTATTGGTTTTGGCTTAATAAAAATTGGCACAACAAATGTGTTTGTCAGAAAGAAATCGAAGGCATCGAAGCTTTCACTCCAAATCAAGACAAATCAACAGATGTTTGGACAATACTTTGGTTAACAAGAAGAAAGAAAACAAACCTTAAGCTGATAGACTCGAAGATATGCTGCAGAATTTTGACAAGCTTGCAAACTTGATTCGAGTTGGGCATGATGTAGATGAAGACTTCACGATTTCTATATATTTTGGTTCTAAATTTGGTATCCTTTATTTCGATATTGTTTTTATTATAACTTTAGAATTCTTATAAGCCTTTTGCAGTTGATTTGATAATAAAGTATTTATTTTCTATTGGATTTTCACGTTCTACTTCATAATTTTTGAGATATTGCAAAGGCATAGGATAACCCGAGCCATGAAGTATATATTGCAGCTTTCCGATCTGCTTTGGTCTTGCTCTTTTGATACTATAAGAAGTGGGTTCTACTCATTCCTTATGGGTTCTTCACGTTCCACGTTAAAATAGTCTAAGCTCTATCAATGCTTGTTCTTATTGTGTATGTTTTCCCGAGATTTTTGAATTCTTGTGAGAAAACTCTTTTGAAATTTGAACACCCTGGGATCCCAGAGAATTCTACTGATATTTCAATTATAAGTGTAGATTTTCAGTGCGTTTCGCCTGGATTTTGGGTGTCTCCATATGATTTGCGTGCCCCTAGAAATATTATTATTATGGCTTGTATTTTCTTGACTTTCACTCGATTCAAGACTTTTATATACATGTTTCACCTGGATGTATAGAAGTTCCACGATTTCTGGACTTTTTTGAAGTCTAAAAGCCAAAAATGTTGTGCCTGATCTGCCCTAGAGGAGTACGATTCGATTGGGATTCCAGAATCATACTGCAGTTCTCTGATATTTTCCAAAGAAACTCCATGTCTCAAAAGTGTAAATTGAAAGGTAAAAACATAATTCACGTGTAGAATTGACTGACTGTTTTCGGTCTCCGGGTTCAAGGTTTAAGGTTCTTTCTTGACAAATCAATCTAAAGTTTCGATTTTGGCTTTATAAGCAGCTAAATTTAAAACAGTTAACGAAGCATTTGCCAATTCGATTATGATTATTGTTATTGTTGTTGTTGTTGTTGCTAGTCATTATTGTTGTTAATACAAATGTTATTTGCCATGTTTTCCGCTTTCGACTTGATTGTGTTTTTGTTGTTGGGTTTCGTCTCTGGGGTGATATCACCGCCCGAACAAAAACTTCAGAAGAAAACAAAATTTGTTTGCCAAACGATCTGCCACAAGCCCGACAAAACCTAACAAAACCTGTCGATAAACCACCACAACAACAACAACAACAACAACAACTGTTGACAATTTATAATGGAAAATCCAGCCATAGGTCACATGTGCCCAAAACTCTTGAGCTCCACAATGAAATTATCATTTTTTTCGACTGTCAAAATCTTTTTCGAATCTCGTTCACAACTCTCCATTGTTTACACTTCACCTCGATAATTAGCAATTTTTATGCAATTTTTAGCTTTTTTTTAGCTTTTTTTTTTAAATGTTTATTTATAAATCAGTCGTCATCAACGACAAATCGTCTCGGTTTATTGATAACTCGACCAAATGCCAAAAACAACAAACAAAAAAAGGCCAACTCATGAGTTGTTCGAGCTGATAGCCGCAGCGATAAACGTTAGATGAGCATGACAAATATAGATGCCATATAAGCATATAGAATATATATATATATGTATATTGATACTGTATTTATATATATACATGTCTCAAGCTTATCGCTTAGCAAATTCCTTTCACTTAGCTTTTTTTTTTTGAGGTGTCAAAGTTTTGACCAAAATGAATCAATATTTAACCTAAACGTCGTCGAAATGGCTAAGACTGGCCCAAGGCGGGACCATTATAAAAGCCTAAAAGCTCACAATTCCTTTTGTGGCTCCAAAATAAGTTTTTTTGTCATAAAACCGAGCTGGTGTAGGTGTGTTTGCCATCGTTTTTAGCGGGTTTTGTCAGTATTAAAGCCATAAATCTAGTTTTTTTTTCGCTCTCCTTTGTCTATTTTAACAAAAAGTTCTTTAAACCTCCAATAAAATTAGCTGCAACTTTTACTAAATCAGCTGTAAAGCCCTACTTGACTAGTTCGCACGGACAGATCCCTCTGACAGGTCGCACGGACTGATCCTTTCGACAGGACAGATCCCTCCGACAGGTCGCATGGGCAGGTCGCACGGACAGATCCCTCCGACAGGTCGCATGTGCAGGTCGCACGGACAGATCCCTCCGACAGGTCGCATGGGCAGGTCGCACGGACAGGTCCCGCCGACAGTTCACACAAACCTTATTCTTTCATGACATTGATGATTTTCTTGTTGCACTTTATACAAAATTAGATGTAAAAAACATCTTAATATATTCTTTTTACAACAAATATAGTCAAATCTTTAATCTGTCATAACCACTGCAACATTCAGAAATATATTGAACTCAATGCATCTTTATGGATGGTATTGCTGAATGATATTGCTAGCAAATACCCTAAAAGCACCCAATACTTTCCTGTATTATTTGTATTGCAGTCCATTTAAAACTGTTGCATTGAGCTAGCTTAATCTAGAAGTTGCTTTTTGGCATGTTTAGCTAGAAAATATATGACACGTTTGTTGCCCCTGATGATTCAGACATGTCTAGCTATATTTAGTGTAGTCAACACGGTATTCGAGATATTTAAGCCAGAGAAGAACTACACGTTTTTGCTATATACGGAAATTCCTCATATGGAAAACTTTAAGACTTAATTAGGTCAATTTTTTAGGAGGGAGCTCTTTAAAAAGAGGGTGCTGGTGAGTACTCTTATGAAACAATCAATAAATAAGATATTGAAAGTGGTTGAGTGTAGCAAAATAATACCTCCAGCATGCAGTTCTTGCAAGTCTTAGTGTATTGCTACTCTACTTAAAAGGGTGCTATGAGAAAAAGCTGCTAAATTCCAACGCAAGCTGAAATTTATGAGTTTGTAAAGTGTTGTAAGCCCCCTAACTAGTCTAGCTAAAAACCTATTTAGATTAGCTTTACGGTTGCTTGTCATTTCAGCGGGTGTCAGTGGGTACTGCTATCATATGACTCTACCAGTTGATTTATTAGCTGTTCTTTGACTTGTAGAATTGAACTGGCTTGGGATTGGGTCCCTGGGTTGGGTCTACTGGCTGTACCGTTTTCAGCGGTCGAGGTAGAGGTCTAGAGGGTACTAGCAAGTGGGTGCTGTTCCATTGGGTCTTGATATTGTGTCAATTGCAATTTCAGTTGAGTCAAAAACTTGAATCTCCGTTAACGTCGGGCAACACCATTTGTGAGCACAACCTCAACCTCAAGTCAAATCAACTGAGATCAAATTGGTTGTTGTTGTGGTTGTTGTTTGTATTGTTTATGGGTGTCTACTGGCAGCTAATTGGCGGCCAGTGCGAGGCGTCGTTTGGGTCCATAAAAGGCAGCGTTTGCCTCAATGCCCCAATGTTTTCCATACACACACGCGTGGGCTTCTCAGCTGCGAGCCGAGCACTTGAAGCCGGTTCAATTAGTCCAAGGACGTTCACAAATGTCTCCAACAGTCACCACATTTAGTAATTGTTTCAACATTTATGTATATATGTATTACTATTACTACAATTGCAGTGGCAACAATCGGAGGATTCCGAACGCAAGAAGCAAATCCGTACGCATCTCTATAAGCTACGAGAGTCGCGTCTACGCAATCTTTATAGACACGAACCGGATTCAATAACATACAACATGTCCGAGCCCAATGGTAATACCCTGACCGGCTATGGCAAGGATCCGCTGGCCACCAGCCATGGCGATGCGTTGCTCGATCAGAATTTCCAGAGTCTCAAGTCGAAGGAGGTGCGCGACTCGATGAGTCCCACGCATGAGCTGAAATTCCATTCGATGACGTTGACCCAACCCAACACCACCGGCTGGGATGTGCAGACCTCGTCCGAGGTTAGTCCCGACGGACGTGCCTATCGTACCGAGACATTGGCCAAGACAGATGGTAAGTTTCAGAGTGTGTTTTCAAAGTAGTAGCTCTAGTTCTTTGTGTTTCCATACCCTGTAGCCATGGAGAAAGTTGATTGCGTGAGAAGGGTGTAAATTATACAATAAAGGAGGAGGGTCCTTTGGGTACACTTTAATATTATAAGGACAAAATGCGAAAATTCATTCATGAAGTATGTGTTTTCGTTCCCAAAGGTCCAAGTATTATCAGCCTTAAGTACATTAAGTATGTCTTTAGGTCTTCTAGTAACTCTTCCATCAAGAAACGGGTAATACAAAATTTACCATATTCAAAGCAATATTCGATGAATTGGCAAGAAATAAGATTTATATCAAGGTACTCTCATTAGTGCCCATTTTAATGCCAGATTTGTGTTGAGTTTATATTCTGCCATCCTAAACTCGATCTGTTTAAACCTTTTCCCTTTCTGAAGGCCTACTTTCTCTTCCAAACTCTAAGAGTTGCATCCTTTTTCATGTCAATTATGGGTTACAGGGTATCTGTTAGTCTAGCACTTTGGACTAGAGCACTCTCTGATATATGTTTCTTTCTATGTGTAACTCAACTTTGTTTGTTTGTATGTCCTTGTGCTGTGCCTCAACCTCAACCTCAACCACAACCACCACCCACTACTTCTACTAATACCAACCACACTTCCAACCACCACAACCATCCGACCACCATCAACACATCATCAGGTGTTGAGAAGCTCAATGGTGGCGGCGTTGCCGAGTTCAAAGGTCGCAACGAGCAACGCTCGAGCGCCTCGCATCAGGGCGATGACAAGAACTTCGTAAAGCAGGCCGCGGAGAGCTCCAATACGCATCTGCAGGAGAAAGTGGTCTTTGGCGACGAAAGCACCGGACGTACCGAAATGAAGATGAGCTCGACCACCTCATCTTCGACATCGAAGTTCGTCTCATCCTCGTCCACCATGGAGTACGATGATGGTGGTGAATCGGCCCAGCCATCGCGCTATCTGCTCGACTCGCAAGCCACCCAACGCCAGCGGGAGCTGGAGCAGGAGCAACGCTATCATGAACAGCGCCTGCAGCAGCAACGCGAGGAGCAACGTTTCCATGAGCAGCAACGTCAGCGCGATGAGCAGCATTTCCGGGAGCAACGCATCCAGGAGCAGCGCATCCAGCAGCAGCATCAGCAACAACAACAGCAGCAGCGGGAGGAACGCTACTCGGAGAGTCGCGAGCAGTCGAACAGTACCCGGAATGTAGAGACCCAGCAGCATTACGAGGAGAACAAACGCTATGTGGACATGGACAAGGCCTCTCCCGAATATCAGCGTCATGTGCAGCATCTGATGTCTCAGCCGGGTGAGATCATATCCAATACGGTGGAGTATCCCAAGCCGAATGTGAAAATGATCACAACCGTAAAGCGCCTGCCCGATGGCACCATTGTCAAGAACAAGCGCTACGAGACCGAACAGCTGCAGCCGGCCACGGAGAATGTGCGCCAGAGCCAAACCCAGACCCAAACTCAGACCCAGACTCAGACCCAAAACCAGCGTCGCAATCAGACGCAAAACCAGACCCAGACCCAGACCCATACCCAATCCCAGCCACGTGATGTGGTGGATAATGTGGAACCACTGACAGTGCGTCGTCCTGCCAACGCGGAGGAACTGATCAAGCAGGAGAGCTATTCGACTGTGAAGAAATCCAGTCGTCGCTTCTCCACGGAGACCACCTCGGAGACCATTGAGGAGTTCGATGATCGTGCACCCAACCAACCGCAGCAGCTGAAGGCACCGCAGGATTTTAGCACTCACGGATTTCCCTCGGTAAAGTCGCACAAGCCGACGCAGGAGTTTCCCAGCCAGCGACCAGCTACGCCCCAAACACCGCTGACTCCACGTCAACCCGGCAGTGACTTTTCCACGCACGGCTTTCCCTCGGTAAAGTCCAATATACCCACACAGGAATTTCCCAGTCAGCGTCCCAGCATCGCCACCGGTGGCGAGGAGATCATAGTTGTCAAATCGGAGAAGAGTCGCAATGTCAAGCAGACGAGCAGCTCTCAGCGCACCATTGAGACGGAGGTCATTGGCGATGAGCCTGTGCCTCAAGCCATCGGTGCTCCCACTTGGCAACAGCCGGAGGCATCGAGTCCACGACGTGCAGTCGTTGAGGATTTCAGCACTCATGGCTTTCCCTCGGTGCGTCAGTCACGCCCAGATCAGCCGGATGGTGAGCAGCTCACCAGCAGCACCACCACAACCACTCGCAAGGCCAATACGGAGCATGTCATACAGACTAAGCTGGAACAGGACCATGAACCCGTGCTGGAGCAACGTCGCCGTCCGCAGCCGCTGAACGCACAGCCACCGGCAAGTCCACGTGGTACTCAGGGTTTTCCGTCGGCACGTTCGCCTACGCGCAGCTCGCCGACAACCAAGTCGCCCACCCGGAAGCCAAGCACACCCACGGCACGAACACCTGGGCGCACCACTGAGTCGACTACGACCACCACCAATAGCATGACACGTCGCCAGCTGCAGAAGGAGCGCGAAGTGGATGCGGCTCACCGTGCATTTGCGGCTTCGCTGCGCAGCAGCTCGCCGGCGGATAGCACCACCTCGACCGGATCACATCCGCGTCGCGACAGCAGCCACACGGAGCCGCAGTCGCGTCAGACGCCACGCTCGAGCGTCTCCTCGAGCCGCACCTACAGTCGCAATACACGCGAAGGATCCCATGACAGTCATGCGCCATCGGAGGCCAGCAGTCGCATTAGCTCCACCACGGTGACACGTCATGTGGGTGTGCCCAGCAGCACCACCAAGACCAGCAAAACTGTGGTGACCAAATCGAAGACACGTTCGAATGAAACCATTGATCTGACACCGCAGCGTGTACCCAAATCTCCCAGCGGCACTACGAAAACTACAACCACAACAACAACAACAACCACTTCAGTTGGCGCCAAGCCAGCCACGCCCACAAGCCCAACAAGCCCACAAATACCGCAAAATGCTGGCGATACGCCCACAGGTACGAATTGAAACAGACAACTTTCTACACACACACACACACAACCACCAAACACACACACACACAAAATACTCTCGCTCTCTTTATAAGCCACAAAAAGAAACATTAAAACAAAAACAAAAACAAAAAAAATCAAACAAATCAATATCCAATATCCTGGAATCTATGTATATGAATGTATCCTTCAGATAACCAAACACAGTTTACCTACGCTACTACTAAGCCAGCCGATATATTCTCTTTGCCACCTACTCCTCCTACTATTAACAACAACAACAACAACAACAACAACGAACCAACAACAACAACAACACTAACAACAACAACAACAACTACAACAACCAACAAGAACCAGAACCCGAATGAGTCCAACTCGAGTCCCGATAGCAACACCAACGATCTGATCACTAAAACCAAGCTGAGCACAAATGATGCCACCAACACGCAGGCCTCCGCCGGCAACGAGAACGTCAGCGCCATACACGAGCCACCCTGTGTGCGAAGACACTACTACCAATTGGGTCCGTCCGATAAGGATAACGTTTCGACTGAAACGGAAACAGAAACCGAAACCGAAACCGAAATTGCCAAGGCGGTGACAAGTACTGAAACCGTTGGTAAGGCATAAAACCGATCCATTCAGTACTTGTACTGCTTCCTCTTCTTCTACCTATATACTGTTTTTTTTTTGACTTGTATGATTGTTGTATATGAAATTTAACTACTACACGTAATATCTATATATCTATCTATATAAATACATATATATTTTTTGGAACTTGCTAATAAAAACATACAAAAAACACAACAAAAATTTGCCACTCTTGGAATGATCTATGTTTTCATCAAGCACACACACACACACACACATACACAACAAACATACAGACCAACGTCAACACCCTATGCATGACGTAGTCTTTTTAGGGGGCGGGGTTTGGATTACACCCGGTTTGGACGACACCGTTTGACCACAACTAATGGTAATATCGTAACCGTAACGCCTATTAACTGACTTGCTTGCCCGCCTGCCTGCCTGCCCGCCCGCCTGTCTAACACCACACGTAGTGCCAGCTAACCCAAGCAACAACAACAACCTACAACAACAAAAATAAAACCAACGTAGCTCTTCTATCCGTAGTCGTAACTAATCCATTAAAAACTAAACCAAAAGCCCTATAAAGAGGCACCTCCCGTAGACCATTTTGAGTCCATTTAGCTTATGCCTTTGACTTGCGTTGACTACCCGCAGCAGCCACACCCAAGGGCCCCACCAAGAGCCAATTTGCACCCAGACCCAGCAGCACCACCAACCACCCAACCAGCCATAGACCCATCAAGCCCCAACATAGCACCAGCACCATTAGCTCCCACGTGGACGACCTTATTGTTGAGCCCCAACCCAGACGCAGCTCGAAATCGCCCAGCGTTGAGCGACGCACCAGCGATTTTGTCGCCGAACAGCTGATCCAAATCGATGATCAAATCATCAGTGAGGAGCAGCAGAACACCAAACCCAGACCAGTTGACAATCCCAAGGAGTCGCCACGTCAGTTTCCCACAAAAATTCCCCGAGAAACTCCGGAAAAGCAAGTGCCATCGTCTCCATCTTCTAAGGATGCACCACGTCCGGAAAAACGTCCCATTGACCAACCCAAGCTACCAGCTGCTTATCCTACGAAATTGCGTCCGAGCTCTGAGAAACCGCTGCCTACAGATTCAGCACGTTTTATTTCTCATGGGAAGCTACCTGCTGATTATCCAACGAAACCTTTGGAACCTACACGTTCCAAGGATTCACCACGTTTTATTGACAACGAGAAGCTACCGGCTTCGTATCCTTCGAAACCGAAGGAGTCGCCACGTCAAAGCCCCGAAAAGACATTGCCCGGAGATGGAACACGTCCCAAAGAATCTCCCAAAGGTCAAGAGCCAATGACAACTTCATTTACCCTGAAACCTAAAGATTCTACGCGTCAAAGCCCAGAGGTTCAGCCCAGAGATAATCAGAAATTACCAGCTTCTTATCCTGACAAACCTAAGGATTCACCACGTCAAAGCCCTGAAAAGCCATTGATCGGCAATGAACCTCGTCAAGAGCCATTGCCAGCTTCGTATGGTTTTAAACCCAAGGAATCTCCACGTCAAAGCCCTGAAAAGCCATTGACCGGCGATGAACCTCGTCAAGAGCCATTGCCAGCTTCGTATGGTTTTAAACCCAAGGAATCTCCCCGTCAAACCCCTGAAAAACAGTTGCCCAGCGACTCAACTTATCCAAAAGCACAGGAGCCATCGAAACCCAAGCAATTGCCACGTCAAAGCTCTGAAAAACCATTGTTTGGAGATTCACCACGTCAGGAACCGCTACCAACTTCATATTCCTCCAAGCCCAAAGAATCTCCACGTCAAACCCCTGAAAAACAGCTACCCAAGCATCAGGAGCCTCAACCAACTTCATATGGTTTTAAGCCTAAGGAATCTCCACGTCAAACCCCTGAAAAGCAGCTCCCCAAGCATCAAGAGCCTCAACCAACTCCATATACTTCCAAACCTAAAGAATCTCCACGTCAAAGCCCTGAAAAGCAAGTACCAGAATCAATGCCCAAAGGCACAACTCCTGAAAAGCAGATTCCACAGCAAAAACCAGCAACTTCTTCGTCCCCACAAGGTGCTGCTCCAAAAATGCCTCAAACCGACAAGCCCAGCTCCGACAAGCCTCAACCAATTCCCAGCAAGACACCCCTTCAACCGTTCGACTTAACTTATTCAACTCCCAAAAAAGAGCAACCCTCTAAAATCCAGGAGGATGCCATATTTAGCAGCACAATTACCCAAAAACTGACAAAAACAACGAAGAATCTTAATGAAGAATTCATTACGAACGAACAAAGCGAACACCATCCCTATGCCAAGACTCCACTGGCTCCATTCCAAAAGCCACAAAATGAAGATTTGACCGATAAGCCGAAAGAACCCGAGCTGCCCGATGGTGGTTTCATTTCGAAGAGTCCCGAAACGGATGATGAACCCGCCGATAACAAACCGACTTATCGTAAGAAGGGTTTGAGCCGTCGTGAAACCTTCGAGGATCGCTGTCGCAAAATACTTGGCATGGAAGAGGATGGCGATACCCAGGGTAGTTATGAACCCAAATCCCCTGATGATGTGGATGATACTGACGACGAAGCTATCCAACAGCAGACAACAACAACAACTGTGGAGACCTTTGAGGTTAAAATTGAGGATTGTCCCGATGATGATGAGGATGATAAGCCCAGGCGTGTAACCGAAACCTTTGTAGTACGTAAACAACCTGTGATTAAAGTGGAAGAACCATTGTCCGAACCGGAGACAACGATGACACAGCACAGCGAATTAAAGGTGGACATAAACGAATCGCAGGAAATTGAAACGATTGAAACAAGCGAAGTTACCGTTGACAAAAAGGCGACACATAAAGTTAGCAAGCCCATAAAGCCCGAAGATGACGAAGAACCAAAACCACTTCCAAAGGGCGATAAGCCTACTAGGGATGAAAGACAACCACGTCCGGTGACTAGAAAAGATAGTGTGCCAAGGGATGAAGATTTCCCACGTAAGACAGCAGGTAAACCTGTAAAGGATGAGAAATCCCCTCGCTATCCAACAGGTAAACAACCCAAGGATGAAGAATCTCCGCGTAAACCTTCGTTGAAGCATCCAAAGGATGAACAATCCCCTCGTCATCCAACTGGAAAGCAGCCAAGAGATGGGGATTCCCCACGTAAGCAACCAAAGGATGAGGAATCCCCACGTAAGCAGCCAAAGGATGAGGAATTCCCACGTAAGCAACCAAAGGATGAGGAATCCCCACGATATGCACCCGGTAAGCAACCCAAGGAAGAAGAATTGCCTCGTTATGTGCCTGGTAAACAGCCAAAAGATGAGGATTTCCCACGCAAACAGCCAAAGCACGACGAGCCACCCCGTTCCCGTCCGTCTAAGCCTGGTAAACAACCAACAGATGAGGACTTCCCACTTGCTAATCCCAAGGACGATGCCGAGTCCATAATTGTCAACGAAGAAACAACCATTGTCATCACAAAGCGTCCCTCAAAATCGCCTTCTCCTCAGCGGAAGTCACCTGCTTCCAAGTCGCCGTCACCCACACGCAAGGAGCCTCTGTCCCACACGGAAGCCACACATTTTGTCACCGAAAAGATCATCGATGTCAATGGCAAAACAGTTGTGGAAAAAACCAGTAAGACTCAACGTCCGGCTGGACCCAAATCATCGCCAACAAAACCGAAACAACCTTGCGACAGCGAACCCGAGGAGTTGCAGCCCAAGCAGCCCGTTACTAAGCAGCCACAGACCACCAAGATCGAGCAGGAACGTCGCAATTCACGCACCACCAAGACCAGTACCAGCACCGTCAGCTCAACAATCACTAAGCCAACCATAAAGGAAACCCAACCGAAGACCGTAAAGAGTCCACGCAAGGAGTCACTGCCGAAACGTGAGCCAGCCAAACGTGACAGTCGCGTGGAAGAAACACGCACCACAACCACCACCACGACGACAAGCACCACACGTAATGGCAAAAAGCCCGAGGAGCCCTTGAACAACTCGCCCTCCATCAAGGATCGGCTGCGGTCATCGCCACGCAAGCCGAAGCCACACACGGATTATGTCGATGGCGAGTCGTCTTCGCCAGAGACGAGCCCCACACGTGCTCCAACTGAGCGTCGTCGATCTAGCAACATCTCCGTTCACACTGAGATTATTATAGATCACACCTCCCCTAAGACGCCCTCGCCCAAGACAGATCGCAAACTCATGAGTCCGGCACGCAAGCTGCCAGTCACGGAGCGCAAGGAATCTGCACCGGTGCCACGAGTCACGCGTCGTGACAAGGACAAGGTGACACGCTCCACAAGCGAAAATGTCATCAAGCTGGTCAACGGCAAGCCCAAGCCGACGGTGCCTGAGATGAGCACACTGAATCCCAGTTCGGCGCAACGTCCCACGGATCGCAGTCGCCCCAGCAAATGCTTCACCACCAAAACAATCAATCTGAGCGAACAGTTGATCAACAGTGAGGACATGGAGAATGTCATCATCGATATACAGCATGCCAAGAGCTCGCGGGAGCCATCACCGGATCGCATTGTGCCCACGCCAGTGCCGGCCGAGCTGGATACAGGCAAGCCACGTTATCCGGATGTCGTGCAGGAGCCAGAAGATGAGCCGCGCAAGAAACCGGTTGTGACCAACATACCCATCTTTGAAGAAGAGGCCAATGCCTATGTTGGCTGCCAAATCTCCGAGCTGCGCAATACAAACGGCATCGAGGCGGACATACACGATAATCCCACCGTGGAGGCACCGCAGAGCCTAGATTACCAGCCCAGCACCAGCAATACGGTCAATAGCATCGAGGTCGATGAGTGTCTGCTGAGCGTGCACGAGAAGGTGTCCAAGTTCATGCACAATGCGGAGCAAGTGAAGCAGCCAAAGACCTCGGCGCCCTTTAACCGCGAGTTCGATGAGCATACCAAGGTCTCGTCCAGCGACGAGTGCCTGTTGAGCATCGACCAGAAGGTGAATCGATTCCTGAAGACCGCTGAGAATATAACGAAGCCAATGACACCCACACGCGAGTTCGAGAGTCCCAACTATGATGATCTGGACGAAGAACTGCGTCAGGATGATTGCACTCTGAGCGTTTCACAGAAGGTGAACAAGTTTATAGACACCGCCGAGAAACTGGCACCGAGTGCACCACAAAAGTCACCACGGCTGGTGGCCAATATTGAACGTAACATTTCACGTCAGAGTGAACCAGAGCTGGAACAAGAATCGGAGCCGGAGCATCTGTCAGACTCAGAGCCCGAAGAGGGGCAGCAGGAGCCGGTGCAGAAGCAACCCGTTAAAGTCCCATCTGACGGGGAGGATAATGAACCTTTGCCTATGTCAAAGAACCACACAACCGCCATTGAGATGAAGCGCCAAAAGGACATACTCAGTCGCCCCTCGGTCTTTACACAACCACGCGACGTGCGCAAACCCAGTGCCCCGACCACGCCCAAGTCCAAGCCAAGTGCCAGCGCCACACTTATTACGGAGGAGCGTCGCTCCTATCGTCAACAGCAGAGTCCAACAACACGTAACACCAACGCTGCACCACGCAAACCCTCGTTGGAGTCACCGCGTAAGAGCTCCTTGGAGCCAACACGCCAGAAGCCTACTGAGCCCGCAAAGGAGAAGGAGACACAGCTGAAGTCGAGCAAACGTCAGGAGCACATAACCCAACACCAGTGGGTGGTGCTCAGCGATGTGGATGTCGATGAGGAGGAACCGCTGCCCACACCGGCCAGTCCACAGCCATTGTCGCCCGGCAGACGCAGTACCCATAACAAACCTAGCGCCATCACCAGCACCACGAAGCCAACCAACACCACTCCGAAAACCACCGTAGTTAAAGCCAGCACTGAGCACAGCACCAAGCATACAACAACATCATCAACTACAACAACAACAACAGCTAAAACACATAGTCCTCCAACTAACAATAAAACCCATGCCAGCTCCCCTGACACTGAACCACACGTTGAACCACTTTTAGAGCGCAGCCGATCCAACACCGGACGCACGGTGGCCTCACGTCGCAACATTTTCGAGAAACACGCGCCCAGTCCCAGTGCCGAGCCCTCGGGACGTCGACCCTCCTACATGGATCACACCAAGAGCTCGTTGGAACACATCAGACGCGATTCGTTGGAGCTCAACAAGACGCACTACAGCCGCAAATCCTCCATTGAAGATGACACTGTGCCGGAACCAACCAATCCCAATGCCTCGGTCAAGTTCGATGTGCCCAAACGCAGCGCACGTCCGGAGCAGCCGGCACGCATCAGCGTCAGCGAGGACATGGACATTGAGCAAATCTTCGATCTGCAGACACTGGAGCAGCTGCTCGAGACGGTCAGCAGCTACGAGCTGCGTCGCCGCATACGCGCCCAAATCCGGCTGATCAAGAAGAATATGATCAATGCCGCTGGCAAGACAAGCACAACCATCACTAGCACCACGATCAGCAAGACCAGTCACAGGCCACAGGACAAGAGCAGCACCACTTCGACGCCAAGTCGCAGTCCTTTGCCAGCACGTCGTACGCCGGAACAGCCGCAGCAACCACGTGAACGCAGCCTGAGTCCACAGTGCAAGAGCAGTTACATGGAGCTACGCACCACTAGCAGCAGCACCACCAGTGAGCAGCTGCAGTCCAAGAGCAGCGGCAGCTCCTCGCCCAGTCGCAGTCCACAGCTCAGTCGTCGCACTCCGGAGCAGCCACGCGATCGTAGCCACAGTCCGGATGTCAAGCGCACCACTAGCACCACAAGCCGCCGCACGGAGCAGGTGGACAGCACTGTCAGCGGTCACGGCAAGCCGCCTGTCAAGCCACGCGACCGTAGCGCCAGTCCAGTGCGTCGTCGCAGTCCACAGGGCAAGCAGGCCGTACAGACCACCACAACAACCACCACAAGCCGCACCACCAGCAGCCATAGCCCACGTCAAGTGCCCACTTCGCCCGATCGTCGTGGCAGCGCCAAATCTGGACCTATTTGGGCAGATCGCAGCAAGGTGCTGCGTGCCTCCGGCTCGGCCTCGCCTACACCACGCAAAGCCTCCACAAGCAGCACCACCAGCAGCAAAATGTTGCGCAGCAGCACTACCACCACAAGCAGCAGCAGCTCCAGCACCACCAACAAGCGTCGTGAGGAAGATTCCATCACATCGAGCTATGGGGTGGGACCCACAGACGAGAATGGTCTGCCCCTCTTTGGCATACGCGCGTTGAAGAAGAAGACCACGCCCTGTGAGACAAAGCAAGGTAAGTGCACCACAGCACCACCACAGCATACCCAAACTCATCTTCTTCCCCTGATTCTTACAGAAGTCACAGGCTATGTCATTGAGGAGCAATTCTATGCGGATGACAAGTCACCGCCACGTCACGAACGCAAGGAGCTCATCTACTCCAGCAATCCCGAGGAGCTTGTCCAGCTGCAGCAGCAGCTACAGGATAAGACCCAGACAGATGCCCATACCAAGTTACAGCGCGAATTCAAACAAATAGACGCTCAAGCTGGACCACTGGATGTGGTCTCCAAGCGCGGTGGTTCCATCAAGGAGGTTAGCGAGCATTTCATACGTAAAGAATCCTCCGCCTCCACGCACTCCCAGCACGAGCAGGTCGATGAGGAGGAGACCGAGGACAGCGAGTCCAATGAAGTTTGTAGCGTCATCGAGGTGGAGGCGCCACCACAGCTGCGCCAGAACACCAGCAGCACCACACGCACCAGCTCCAGCACTCGCTCCTTCCTCAACACAAGCGGCGAGGATCGACTTGTGAGCAGCGTCGACGATGTGCTCGAACGCATGCGCAATGCCGACAATGGTGGGTATCTCCCATTCTCCCCAACGAATCCAATCAACCAATTGCTCTTTCTCTTCAGTCGTGGAGCCCGGAGACAGTACCGAGGACACCGAGGCACGTGCCCTGCTCAACAAATTCCTCGGCGCCAGCGTCATCATGCAGGGCGTCGAGAGCATGTTGCCGGCGGGACAGCGCCCACAATCAGCTCGCAATGGTGGTCAAGCGGTAAGTCGACCCAGAGATACCCTGTAATTAAAAAAAAGAAAATTTCAAGCCCTCAAAGGCCTCACCTTGATCTTAAACGCCCACCTGCTATAACTCAGACAAAACTGAAAGATTCGGAATGCTTCAAATGTTTTGATTATGATCCTAGTTTTTAGGAGATATGAAGTTTTTCGGAAAATGTGTCTTTTTCGGGCTTCCATCTGTGTTCGAAAACCAATTTAGGAATGTTTACAAATGTTTCGATTGTGACCCGATTCGATACTACATGGATTCACCTAAAAAAAAAACTATTTTCATTGATATTTCGGGTTTCGGGATATACGATGTTCTTCGGAAAACGGGTCCTTCCTATTAGAACTAACACAATTTCTATTCGGGATGCCTAAAATACTCTTCTTCTTCGAAATATTGGTCTTTCATCTGTCACTGCAGCAATTTAGTTTCGGGATCGATTCTATATCAAAATCTAAAATCCCCAGCAATCCAGGTTTTAGTTGACATTTCTATTTTTTTAGCAGATATGTAGTTTTTCGGAAAAAGCACTCTTCTCAGCCTTACGTTATAGATCAACCATAACTGAATCAATTTGGTATGAAATGATCCGATTGTGATTTAAATCTTTTCTAAAAATTTGCTTTCGGAATGTCTCAAAATCTAATTTTCCCAAAAATGGGATATTTGGATATTTCAAGTTTTTTGGAGATATATAACTTTTTACGAAAAAGCTTACCTCTCTGCCTTCCAGCACTTCTGACTCTGCTGAAATTGTATCAATTTGTTTTGGGAATATCCGGAATATCGGAATGTCCCGCTGTGATTCAGATTGATTTTGGATCAAAATTTCATTTTCCAAGGAGTCTGTTTTTAATGATATTTCTGGATCTTAGGATCGGATTTCGTCTTATATGTCATAACTATGGAAAAACTGAAACAATTTTCTTCTAAAATGTTTCTAGAAAATTATAAAATATTATATTTTAAGAGTAGATTTGTGTTTTGAAAACCTAAATCTACTAGAAGAAGAGGAGGCCTTTTTGCTGAATTTTCTGTTTTTACACTATTTTGACTTTGCTTTATTCACATTATGTGGCCTCGGTGGATCAGTGGATAACGCACTGTCCCGCCAAACAAGAGGTGCGAGTTTGAGCAACACTCATGTCGAAAGCATAGTGTTCTCCTAGGGAACACTAGGTTGTGGCGTAGGATTTGAAATCCACCTACCTAAAAAAAAGGTTCTTTAGTGAAGGAAGCACAAATAATAAGAGTGCTGCAGGCTTTGACCCGATAGGGTTGTTATGACCATAAAATAATAATTTATTCACCATAACCTCAACGTGTGGCTCAGTCAAAAAAGCTTGGATTAGACCGTTATTTTGCGCAGTTTGACAGGTCGCAGCCCACGGTGCAGGCAGAAACCACGTGTGCGATCATCGCACTTGTCTATGCGCGCCTCTCTCGCTCTGCCGCTGTCTCAGCTGAGCGCTCCTGAGAGAGAGAGAGAGAGAGAGAGAGAGAGAGAGAGAGAGAGAGGAGAGTGATAGCTCTCACTGGCGCTCTCTGCTTACGCTCTGCGCGCACGCGTGTGTGTGTGTGGCGCTCTCTTTAGTGCCGTGTGCCGCATGCCGCATGCCGCATGTGCGTGAGATGCGCCTCCGTGGGGCTTGGCCTGGCCTCGCCTCGCTTCGCCTCTCTCTCCTGGCCAGGAACGGGAATGAAAACGTTGCAATTGACGCCGCTGTCGGCGTCGACGTCGACGTTGGCTACCGCTGCCGCTGCCGCCGGTCGGTCGGCTGGTCGGCGGGTCGGCTGGGCTGGCTGGCGGATTCAGTACACACTCAGAGGCGGCATCGATCACTTGTGCGACTTGTGTTCAGACGAGACAGACGAGACAAGAGACGTGGGCTGAGAGAGGCGCACAGAGAATTCACAGAATAGAGCAGAATCTACAGCAAGATCAGAAGAAGAAGTAGAAGAATTAAAGTGCAAAATAATAAAAATTAATTCATTAATTAATACAAATTAAAGCCACAAAAAAAGAAGATTTTGTACTCAAAAGTGTTAGAGAATTTTTTTATTAATTGTTGTTTAAATGCGGTAAACGGTTTTTTTTTGGACAAAAAAACGCGAGTGTTTAACCAACTTTGGTCAAAGCGGCTAAAAGCAACAACAACAACACCAACAGCAGCAACAACAACATCAGCAGCAGCAGCGGCAACAACAACAACAACAGCAGCGGCAGCAGCATTTGACGCGTAAGTTTGAGCGCACGCCCTCCGCTCGCTTAGTAGGCGTGGCAGCAGCTGTTGTTGGAAATTTCTTTCTTCATTTTTTTCAAAATTTTTCCCATTTTTTTTTTTTGGTTTTTTTTCAATTATTTTTAGTGCGCAGAAATTTCTGTCACAAACACCTCAAAAATGCACCTGAAAAGTGACTATAGAAATATATATATAAATATAGCTATATATACATATATATAGATATAGATATAGTGTCATGCGTAGCAAAGGGGGGCACAAAGGACCTCAAAAAGTACAACTTTTTGTTTTAAATTTTGAAAACTCGAAAAATTTTGAAAACTCAAAAAATATATTCTGAAAGCCCTTACAACCATGTCTATAAGCCCCATTTGAAATCTATGCCAAACCCCCTCCTTACCAACCCAATTCTCTACAATTCAGACCACTCTACAGACGTTTCTAGCTTTAGATACATTTGTATCTTTATGTTAAAATAATATAAAACAAATTTGAAAAACTTTAAATTCCTTTTGTATCTATGTTATAATAATATAAAATTTTTTCAAAAAATTTAAAAAACTCAAGTATTCGATACATTTGTATCTTTATATTAAAAAAAATATCTAAAATTTTAAAAAAATTGAACAATTTAAGAAATTGATTTGTATATAGAGCACAGGGTTAAGAGCCCGTTAAATACGTTTCTAGCTTAAGATACATTTGTATCTTTTTGTTAAAATAACAATTTCGTAGAACCCATAGAAAAATATTTCTTTAGCCATGCGACTGTATTAGTTTCTCAGCAAAAGACATAACAGATAAGTAGATTCAATATTTAAGTATAAAAAAAATTATTTTCTTAAATTTTCCAAAAATATGAATACCATATCTTAAGCCCCACTAAAAAGTTTTGAAAGCTACGCCATTGTCTAAAAGATACAACAGCTGATGACAAATTGTTGTTAAATTATTTAAAATAATATCAATAAATTAGATGAATATCTTAATGCCTAGAAGCGCAGCGTTTCAGGCAAAATTTAGAGGTTGGACAGCTATATGATATAGTGGTACGATGCTTTTGAAATTTATGGGAACAAAGGATACTAATGAATCTTAAATGTGTTTGAAATTTAAATGCAATAACTTGAAAACTATGGGAATTAGGGGCAAACTGGGCTTTAGGTTGTATGACAGCTTTACTACGATCTATACGGTTCAGCCTAGCTCAAAAACTGAGGGATTGTAGATATATAATATACTGCTTAACATTCTGTTGGGCATCTGCGACGTTTGCTGCAGTGGATTACAAATTTTACTTCTTTAGGATCAAAAATTGATATAAATTATGGATAACCCCCTTAAAAATTGTCGTTTGACGCCGCTGTCCAGGCCAAAAGGAAACTTATACCCAGCTGCAGTTGCAGCTAGAATTGGTTTTCCATAAAATTTGGAAATTATGTGTCAACCCCTTGTTAAAAATATTCCGCGACGCCTCTGCCCCAGCCACAGCCACAGCTACAAAATGCTGAGAAACTAAATAAAAAAATAAAAATAAAAATAAATAAATAAATAGATTTTCAAAGCAAAAGCAGGTGGCGCAGACAGGAGAGTAATCTCTATGGATGGGGCACAGGGAAGGGGCTGTAGGGGCTGCAGGGGCTTTGGCGGCTTATTTAGGTGGCAGCCAGAGGGATGCCTGACTGAGGAGAGCGCAAGCGTACGGAAAATTTCGACAAAAATAGCGCAAACGATGGCACTATTTATACACGTACAAAACATTCTATTGGAGCATTTTGGGCAACGGGGCGCCCAGTGGCCAGATACAGATACAGCCACAGATACAGCCACAGCCACAGACACAGATACAGAGCAGCAGCAGCTATATCTATATCTATAGCTATATCTATAGATCCATATATATTGAGCTTGTGCATTGCAATGCGTCGACTGTGTTCCGTTTTCTGATTTTATCTCATTTTTTTCTGAATTTTTTTTTGGGATTTTCTTGTGCACCAAATACCAGCCATGCTTATAGAGTCTATACTAAGCTTTAGACTAATATATGCTATGTATCTTATAGATACATGTGCAGCAACACTTCAACACTTCACTCCAGTCGGGCAGAATTCACACAGTTTTCTATATAAAACCATGTCATGCCTATATTTGGTATGCCAACAAATTATTATTATATATATATATATACCTATACAGTTTATATAGATATATATTTGTATTTTTCACTCGTTTTTCCCATATAATAAATTTTTTTGGGGTTAATTATCATTAAAATATAAGAAGCGGCAGAAAAGTCACAATTTATAACATTTTAAATGACCGAAAATAATGAGATTTTTCTACGAAAATGCTAATAAAGTCTATGAAATATCAACATATCATATATATCTCTTTATTATCATTGCTTCTGCTTCTGCTTCTTCTTCGACTTCTTTATTATCAGAGTGAAAGCAACAAAATGGAAAATGTGTTTGTTTATGATTTTATTTTTTAAATAACAAACAAATATTTACTATAGCCATAAATATCTATAGATATCAACATAAAACTAGCTATAGTCTATACTCTTGTTTGGATTTCATCCAAATTGTAGTTTATTTCTTGTTTTTAATTCTAAGCAACAACTATACCAAGTTTCAGAGTTCTATGTGTAGACCTAACCGAGTTACAATAGTTTACTAAGCGTGATAATTGTTATAATTGCCCTGAAATGTCCAGTAAATTGGGGTTGAGCTAATTTCATGTGGTTTACGAAAACAAAAACCTGTACTTTGTGACTTTCTTTTGAGAGTGTTGCATACTAGTTCTGAATTCTTTGGAACCCACAGGGCTGAGGGGATCTCGAGTTGTACCGAAGTTTAAATTAAGTCAGCTTCTGGTTTCTGTTTTAAGTACTCCGACTTGGACATTTTAGTTATAGTAAATCTACACAAGAAACAAAATTTTTATATTATATAGAAATTCTTGTACTAATCTTACCTCTTGAAACTGTATATTATATAGAAGTTTGTCGTGGTTCAACTTTGGTCAATTTGTATAAAAGATTTTGATACTCAAAGCATTTAAAGGTTCTCCAGAAGCAATCATTGATGCTTTTGAATGTATCTAAAAGATATAAAGTAACTGAAATATCTGAAAGCATATGAAAGATACAAATGTATCTTGAAAGATACAAATGTATTTAAAAGATATACATTTATCTGAAAGATTCAAAAGCATATTAAAGATACAAATTGCAAATGCATAAGCAAAATTATATAAAAGATACAAATCATCTAAAAGACACAAAAGCACATGGAAGATTTAACAGTATATAATGTATCTGAAAGATACAAATGTATCTAAAAGATACAAATGCACCTGAAGCAACAGTAACAACAGTAACTGTAACATAAGTAAACACATAGAAACAAGTGCATCTAAAAGATACAAAAGTATCTGAAAGATTCAAATGTATCTGAAAGATACAAAAGTATCTGAAAGATTCAAATGTAACTGTACGATACAAAAGTATCTGAAAGATACAAATGTATCTAAATAATATAAAAGCATATTCAAAAATAAATATATGTAAATTTAACAGATACAAATATCTAGAAGATCTCTGGGAAATACTAATGATGTGAAGTATACGAAAGTATCAGCAACAAATGTAAATGCCTATAAGTATCTTAAAGATACAAATGTAAAATTTTTCTGCATATGAAGGTTTATATATATTGTACATTAGGTAAAAGATACAATAGTAATATATTTAAGTCACTAAAGTATCTTATAGATGTAAAAGTATCTAAGAGATGTGATATTTGATAGCTTTGAACCTAATAAGTAAGGTTTAGGAATCCAGGCAAAATCTATTCTTCATATAGCAACTAGATGAAACTGTATCGGAATAAGTCAAAATTTGTAGAACTTGAAAAAATTTAGATATAATATTATTTTAAAAATACAGTGGAATACTGTGAGTTTGACTAAGAGATCGTTTCCTATGCGTTACCCCTGCCTTTTTAACTACCCCCCAGTTGCTTGGTTACAAATTGCAATTGGTTTGGTTCATGGTTCGGTTCCAAACCGGTTCATTTTCCTCCCTCCCCTGCCCCATCCCCGTCCTCCCTGCACATTTTAATAGCTTCCAAAGTCATTCGAGCGCAACATGTTTATAATAATATTTTTGCAGCTTCTGTTTGCTGTCGTCGCTTTGAGGAGCTGACTTTTCTGCGTCCCCCCTCTGCCCCTATTAGTCCCCCTCCTCCTCAATTTTCCCAGCATTTCCCTAAGTTTTCCAGCCGGGCGAACCGGGCTGTTGTTCTTGTTCTTCTTCTAGCGCTTCTTCAGCTTCAGCTAGTTGTTATTGTTGTTGTTTTTCTGGAAAATTAATAATAATAAGACCGAAGAGAGAGAAGTTGGGAGAAAGATATAGCCAGTGGGAGAGGGAGAGGGAGAGGGAGACGGAGAGAGAGAAAGATTTGCTTTAGCGGCAAGTGGTTTTTGCTTTGGCTACAAAAGCCGGTTTTTCCCGCATTTAACTGTTAGTTTTACAGCCATTTCCCAGCGTATGGCAAAAGTCTTTTCTTTGTTTTTCTCCAACGTGTCTTCTGCGTCTTCTGCTGCGTCTTCTGCTGCTTCTTCTTCTTCATTTTCTTTTTAGCCGTTTCATAATCGTTAGGTGTGTGCGTGTTGCGTGTTGCGCCTCTTCATCTTTCCGTTCCCCAGTCCCCCAGGCAGTCCATCGGTCCCCCAGTCCGTCCGCTCTTCGCATTTTGCATGTCAAATTAGTTTGGCTTTTTCTTTTTTCTTTTCATTTCTTTTCGTTTTTTCCTTTCTGCTTTTCATTTTTCTTTTCTTCTGCTGCTAAAAATATTTGTACAAAAACCGAAAAAAAAAGATCTCTTTAAACGTGTTTCTCATGGAAATGGAAAAATTGGACAATGAATCGAAAAAGATATTGAAGGCTTTCGGGTGGGCGAACCGCCGCCCGTCTGACTTTCCGTCTTTCCCTCTTCAGTCTTCGCCCCGTTTCGGGGCCTCAAGGCAAAGTTCAATTTGATATTGAAATTGAACCAAATTCGAAGGTCTTCCAGTTCCACATGGATCTCATTAGTTTTATGTGATTTGTGTTTCTACGTTTTATGTTTTATGTTCAATTCAAACCGAAAATTCAAAGATCTCGAAACAAATATCTATTGTTGGAAATATTTTAAAGAAAAGTGTTCGGAAAGTGCTTGGGCGTTACCTTGACTTATTGATTGACTCAAAATTGTGCCAGTTGCAAGAAAAACCTTCAATTTTGAACCAAAACCTAGGGAAATGGTATTGAAATTTTAGAATATTTGTATATGCAAGAAACAAAGTTAAATCTTTTGCCTTTTGCTTCAACACGAAGTTGATGGGATGATTTTCAAAATGTCTTTTAATTTTTGAAATTTTTGAAATAATTTCTATGTTCTTCGAAAGTTTTTGTTCCATTTCAAGCGAAATTGAGAGATATTGAAAATTATTTAGTTTGAAATTGAACTAAAATATTGGAAACAAAAGCATTTTGAAAAGCAAGTCTCAAAATGGATAGAAAAACCTTCAATTTTAAACGAAGATAAAGCCAAGGTTTTGAAATTGATAAAACAAGAAACAAAGCCAAATCTTTAGTCTTTTGATTGAAACTGAATTCCAAAACATTAGTCAGCTTTTCAAATATTTTAAATAATTTGTGTGCTTTTTAAAGTTTCGTATAAAACTTTTCAATATTTATTTCAATTTCCACTGAATTTTAAAGAAAAATTGAAATAAAATTTGAATTGAATGATTGAAGCAACAATTGAAATTGAAATAAAATTGAATTTACTTTCAAAGATATTTTCATAATCTTTCTATAACCCTTCTTGCCCATTTTATAGGGTATAAAAAATTTGAACACAAACAATTGTCTCTGAAGACTGTCACATATTTTGGAAGTTTCCTAAGATCAGTTTTTGATATATTCGTATATACTGCTCGGAGGGAGTTCAGGACCTCCAACAGACGAGTTTTCCAAAGAAAGTCTTTTGGTATTGGTTTCTATAATCAGTTATTATAGTTAGTCGATCTGGTGATTTGGTCAATAATTGTATAGAAGTGCATTTCCTGTCGAAATTGAAACATAATCTATAAAAGATAAAAGATGTGCTTAAAAGATATAAATTGAAAGGAACTGAAAGGCAACAGCAATTGAAACTTCAGAGAAATAGAAAAGAATTCAATTGAATTGAATTGAAGTCTAATTGAAATTGAAAGTGTTTTAATTGAAACATAAAGTTGAAGCAAAAAAATGTCAGAAGTTTGATAACACGAACTACATTGAAAGACAAACTGGCAATTGAATTGAAAGCAACTGCAAACAAAAGTAGTTTGATTGAAGCATGGAAAGTTGAAAGAGATTGAATTGAAACGTCTGGCCTTTCTCTTCAAGCTAAAATTGAAGGAATATCGTAGATATATATGGGATTGAATCGAAAAAGTAGTTTGATTGAAACATGAGTTGAAAACGACATCTGGCGGTTCTCTTCAAGCTTAAATTGAAGGAAAAACTAAGGTATATGGGTGATTGAATTGAAAATGACATCTGGCATTTCTCTTCCAGCACAAATTGACAGAGAAACATGGATTATATTAAATCCATCTGCCCATAGATTAAAGAATCAACTCAAAGAAAGAGAAAACTGAAAAAATACAATTCGAAAAGTTGAGAAACTAAAATTGAATACAATCAAAAGTTGAAAGAGAACTTTTGCTTTGCACTTTGCCATGGCAAATTGAGATGAAAAAGTTGAAAGAAATCGCCTGAAATTGAAGCACTTGTCTCGTCGTCGTCGGGTTGGCCTTTGGCTGTCAAACTGTTTGCTCACCTGAAATTGAAATTGAATTGCGAACAATTGAAATGGGGAAAATTGAAGGAAAAGTTTTCATACTCTTTTTCCGATGAAACTGCAGCAGGTATATACACAATGTGCTGCAGTTTGTCATGCTTGGAAAGAAGCTTTATAGCAGATGTCAGCAGATGTCTGTCCATTTACCTGTCTATCTGTACGAAATTTGGTATATTCTATTGTTCTATTGTTAACAAGTTACAAATTTGTTGGAACCGATCGAATCGAACTACTATATCATACAGCTGTCATAGAACTAAAAGTAGTTTTTAGTCCATATATCTGAGAGTTTTCAAAATATATTTTATTCAAATTTAAGACCCTTTTAAGTTTCTTTATTTTCAATTTTTCCACTAAATTGAAAAAAGAATCGAACTTCTATATCATATAGCTATCATAGAACAAATAATCAATTTTGCTCACAATTCTCTTGGCTTTCCAGCTTTTAGATTAAAGTTTGATATACTTCTAAGATTTTTTACTAGCTGTCTTTCCACCAATTTGAAACGTCATGGAACTACTGTATCATATAGTCGTTACAGAACTAATTATCTATATTGACTAGAATTCCTATGGCTTTCCAGCTATCGAGACGAAGTTTCACACTCACTTAAGTTTCCTTATTATCTATCATTGCACCAATTTTACCAAAGATTAAACTACAAGGTCATATATTTGTCATAGTACTTAAAGTCGATGTTGCCTATATATCCCAGGATTTTCCAGCTATTGAATTTAAATTTCACTCACACTTAAGATATTCGATTACCTTTTAATTTCAGAAGAATCGAACTACTATATCATATAACTGTCATATAACCAAAAATTGGGTGTGCCCATAATTCCCATGTTTTCTAACGAATTTGTTGATATACTCGCAAGATTCGTTATAATCTAACGCTGCACCAAATTTCATAAGGACCGGACCACTAAGTGTCATAGAACTAAAAACCGATTTTTCTCATATTTCCCAAGTCTTTCAAGCTATTACCTTTAAACTTAACAAACATATAAATTTCTCTATTATATATTGCTCGGCAAAATTTCAGACAGATCGAGACACTATATCTTATAAATAAATGTCTGTTTTGACCATACTTCCCATGTTTCTCAAGCTATTGGTGTGAAATATGTCACATACATCGGGGAAAGCAATAATATATGAGAAAGCTACAGTAAGGGTATAATATCTTCGACTTGCCCAAGATAATCCAATCTTGGTTGTTTCTTTTGGTTTTTTCTTTGTTGTTTTTGGCCTTAAGCAACGGCCATTTTGTTGCTCACCTTTTGCTAAAATTAACAACAAAATTTTCTAGTTGTTGTTTACTCGATAAATTTAAAAGCATTAATCATATATGTTGTTGTTGTTGTTGCTGTTGTTGTTGTTGTAGTTGTTGTGGCAGCAACATGCCACAGCAGTGTCAAAGCCAATGTGAATTGTTGCCCAATTTGCTGAGCCAGCTGAACAACAACAACAAACAAACAACAACAACAGCAACCAACAACAACAGCAAACAACAACAGCAAACAACAACTAACAATAACAACAACAAACAACTACCAACAAACAACCAGCAAACAACAACTACCAATAACAACAACTAACAATAACAACAACAAACAACACACAACAAACAATAAACAACAAACATCAAACAACAGACAACAACCAACAAACAGCAACAAACAACCAACAACAACCAACAACAAATAGCAACAAACAACCAACAACCAACAACAACCAACAACAACCAACAACAACCAACAACAACAGACAACTACCAACAACAACAACCAACAACAACCAACAACAACCAACAACAACAACCAACAACAACAACAACAACAACAACAAACAACACACAACAATCAATAAACAACAAACATCAAACAACAGACAACTACCAACAACAACAAACATCAAACAACAGACAACTACCAACAACAACAACCAACAACAACCAACAACAACCAACAACAACCAACAACAACCAACAACAACCAACAACAACCAACAACAACAACAACCAACAACAAACAGAAACGACAACAACGACAACAACAAACAACAAATGACAACGACAATGACAACAACAACGACAAAAACAACAACAATAACAACTGCATTCGCTTTGGTCAGTTGCACAGCAGCAACAACAACTGCAACAACAACAACCACCACAACAACAACTGCTGCAACTTCCCCCCTTTTCTCTTCGTTTTTCTCTTTTCATTTTTAATTGTTTTATGCCTTTCGGCCCGTAATTTCCATTTTGATTTCCATGCTTCGTTGCATTTCCCCCCCTGTGTCCCTCCTGCACCATCAGCTGCTACCCCTCCGGCAGCTCCGCTCCGCTCTGCCCCCCTCTGCTCTGATTCAGCCCTTGCCTTTGGGCAATTTGTGGGGTTTGTTGTTACGCTTTAGCGGAATTGCGCCAAATAACTTGGCAAGCCTATTGCCAGCAACAACAACAACAACAACAATAAACAAAAGCAACGTCACCAGAGACCAAAATAATTATAAAAATACTATGAAATTATTATAAAAATAAATACCCAAACCCCAAACATAAAAAGCAACAAAAAGTCGGAAAGAAAATTTTAAATGAAAAATTTTCAATTAAATTGAGCATTTTTATTTGGCATACCCTGTAAAAAGAGATGTGAGCAAATGTATGGATATGCCCAACTGGGACAAATTTTGAAAGAAAAATTAACAAAATTTAAAGCTTATTGCAAAGCAACGCAAAAATCGATAGTTTTTCGCTAGTTTTTCGATAGTTTTGCGGATGTTTGTCTATGGCAGCTATTTGTAGCTAAGCAAAGTAATACTAGTTCAGTTCTGCCTGCCAAATTAGCTCTATATAAAGCTATACCCTAGTAAGACCCATGTTTCATGAGATGTTTGCTTTATATATGTCTAAGGTTATTAGGCTACGGTTATTTTTAGTGTTATTCTGGAATTTTTATGCTTTATCGTTAACTTCTTAGAACCTATTAAAACACACACATATCTCTATATATAATTTTCTTCTTTTATCTCTGTCTCGCTTTATATCACTCGTTAACCTACTGATCTAGTGAATCGCCGCTAAAACTCCATTTTTTCGATAGTTTTGATGTTATACTCTAGAAAATTACTGAAAATGTCTATGAATATGCTTTGATCATAGCTCTTATATATGAATATATAGAGTTATACTTGTCTTCAATCTTTATTGATATAATTTATTATTATTAAATGGCCATAAAAACCCCATTGGGTCAAAGCCTGAAGCACTATTTATCAATTTTTCTGTTTGCTTCATTGAAGAACTTTTGTTTACGTGGGTGGTTTTCAAATCCTACGCCTAGTTGAGTGGGACTTGAACCCACCGCTCTTGTTTGGCGGCACAGTGCGCTATGGTCTATCGAGGACCTCTAACAATATAATACCCCTGCAATATCAGCAATATTCACATTAAACATACGTTTTTTTTCGTATGTTTCGTGCATTTTAGAAGAAAGTAAAGAATGGGTATATTTTGAAACCGGCTCTAACCTATCTCTAGAGTTTTTTAGTTCAGCTTGTTTTCTACATGTTTTCTCATGGATTCAGCGGAACTCAAATAGAGCTCTAAAGTGTGGGTAGTCCTACAATAGTAGGACTTGACAGCATTTATAAAACTTGGAGTTATTTCTTATTTTCACCTGAGAAAAACGTACTTTTTTCGATAGTTTTTGCTGTGTTAATCTACTTTGGCGTAGGAATAGATCCATTAACTTATATGGGTTCAATTACTAGGAATAGGAGCCCATTTTAGTGACGTTTACTTTGCACATTTTACACTCGTTTTGCCTTTTACAGGGTATCATCGAGTCGCACTGTTCGATCCACTGCGCTTCACACATGCTTTATTTGGCATTTCGCTTTGTGTGTTTGTTTTGGCCCAAATTACAAATTAAAGAAAAATTTTTCAGAAAATCAAAAAAAGAAAAAAAGAAAATGTTTAACAAATTGCTTTGTGCATTTTTTTTTAGCTTTTTGTGTTTGTTTCAAATTGTGTTTGTTGCCTTTCGCCTCTTTCGCCCCTTTCGCCCCTTTCGCCTCTTTCGCCGCGTTTGCTTACGTAAAACAACAATGTTGCCAGATTGCAGATTAAAGATTAAAGAGCTCTTCGTGTGCAATGTCAAAGTTTAATTGGCTTTCAAATCGTTCGAGACAAATTTTGAAATAAATGGGGAAGATGAGAAGATTGCCAGATGATCGAAGATTGCCAAAGAGTCTTCAAAAAGGTTGCTAAACGAATGTTTGACGAGAGATTTTGAGTGTTTATCGAGAGATCTGAAACGAATCATTCCTAAAAATTTTGGTAGAAAAATATTGAAGTTTAAGACAGGAGAACTACTTGTCTTTAGGTACCTTTTCAAGCTTATATTAAATTATATTCGATTAGTTAAAACTTAGCATAGAATTCGCAAGGGTTTCGTGTTTCTTTCGTGTTTGAAGACCGATTTTATTGAAATTTGGTGGACTGACAGAATATATAAAATCTTAACATTATCTAAAATTTAAATTGATAAGATCGATTTTCAGTTGAATGTTTAAGCTCCCATTTAATTTGAACTGAAACCAAGTAGTAACATTGAGTATATTTAGCTCTGTAATAATATCTTTTCGATGCATAACTTCCATGTTTTTAGAACGATTCTATTGAAATTAAGTGGAATTATAGAATATAGAATAAAGATCATGTAAAAGTATGTTTTTTCTACTCTAGAATCTCCAATGTTCTATATAGGATGCATAACTTCCATATTTATAGAACGATCCAATTGAAATTTGCTGGAGTGTTAGAAAATATAAAAACTTAAGATCATATAAAATTTGAATGCATTAACTTAAAAGAGCTGCAAAAAAATAGAGTAGAACAGGCCTTCGTCTATGCATATATTATATTTGTTTCGAAAGGAGTATAAAAAAGAACGAACTAAACCTACAATTCCTTAAAAACAAAAAGGGAAACTCAGGTCTTTATGTCGGACATAAAAATAGAAAATGGGGTTGACCAAAATAGAGTTTTGACTACATTTTTGTTTGACATGATTTTTTTTTTGTTTTAAAGTCAGAAAAAAACAAAACCGACGCATAAAAAGCTCATAAATTTGGCTAATAAAGTGGAAGCCAAAGGTGGCACAGTGGTACCAGAGTTGTAGACAGTCCGGAGGTATTCGAGGTACTTGCAGCAATATCTTTTACGTAGAATGATGTCAGTGAAAATTAAGAATCTTTGGATTATTTCCTAACATAGCTGGAAGTCTTCCCCCCTGCGTACCCCCCAAAACCCCCTCTCGAGAAGAAACTAGAAAAACCTGCAGAGAACGCAACTAACTGACTGAACTGTGCGTGAGTTGCAATCACATGTTTTATGGTTCTTTCTTCTTCTATATGCCAAGTATGGGGGGATTCTAGCTGTCTAGATGTCTGCTCTGCTCTGACAAAGCCTTAATAAAACCAGCTAAACAGATATATATATACAGATATAATATATATATGAAAAATAAGCAGAAAAAATGCCATTATGGTTAATGCGTACAACCAAAAACTGTTGTATGGCCAAATCTCTCTCAATCCCCCAATCTCCCGATCTCTCCATGTCTCAATCTCTCAATCATTCCGCTTGTATCTTGTGCATTGCCTAAATAATCTCTAAGACTAAAAATAGCAATGCGTCCCTCTGCCCCAAACCCCCTCGATCCCTAGCTTTGCGCTCTGGGTCTCTCTCGGCATCTCGGAAACGTGTTCGAAATTCTGAAAAATTTATTTTTTCTACTTTGTGTATTTTTGAAATATTGTGTGTCCAAATTTGGTCAAATTGTTATAAACAAGCCAAAAACAACAACAACAAAAACAACAAAAAGTAGGAGAAGAAGAAGAAGAAGAAGAAGAGGCAGAGGGACAAGAAGATGTAGAAGCGGGAGAAGAATCAGAAAAATTCTCATTTCATTCGTTCCGTGTATACGTTTTTGACTCGGACAGCTGTCAGTTGTTTTACCACTAGGAAATTACGGAAAAAAATCATCTGACGTATTGCGACGCGCTGAGTCTAGACTCGTTCGAAAAAATTCTGAAAAATAGAAAAACGTTTTTCAATTTGATTTTTGCGTTGGAAAACGCTTTGATTGTTTTATGCGTTGCAGTTATTATCGGTCGGAACTCTGTTATTCGAGTGCCTTGCACCCATTTTAAATGGGTCACATTAGGTATATTTATATTGTCTAAATATTTGTAGTATATATATGTATAAATAGATTTAAAACATTGCCGAGAACATATTTAGTATTATGAATATGTCTGTCTGTCCTGTGGTTCAAACGGCTTTATCTCAGGAACTACAAGAGCTAGAGTTATGAAATTTGCTATTGATATAGTTTTACTATAATTCTTCTACTTCCATATCAAATTTGGTAATTTGGCTTAAAAATACCAACGTAGATCAGTGGATAGTGCATTGCTCCGCCAAACAAGAGGTAGAGTCGTGGGTTCAAGCCCCACTTGTGACTACTCTCAGTTGCTCTGGCTACTTTTGGTAATAATAATATTATTATATTATAATAAAGGTTCTTTCAGTTCGATTTAAATGGTCTCAAAGGAAACATTTTTGGTCTCTATTCATGTCAAACCGACATTTTTGAAAATCCATAGATCCATTTTGAATACTGAAAAATACAGTATTAGAGTCAAATGTGTCTGTCTATTTGTCTGTATGTATACAAGCTAGTCCCCCATAAGCTTTCTTAATGAAACTTTGCACATAGTCTTCCATGTAACTAAAAGTCAGTTTTTTCCAAATTTCCCATGTTTTTCAACATATTGAACTAAAAGTTCATACACCTGAAAATTTTGTTACTATCTGTCGCTCCAACAAATTTCATAAGGATCGAACGTCTATATCATATAGCGCATATAACCAAAAGTAAATATTGTCCATATTTCCCATGTTTTTCAACATATTGAACTAAAAGTTCATACACTTGAAAATTTCGTTACTATCTGTCGCTCCAACAAATTTCATAAGGATCGAACGTCTATATCATATAGCTGCCATGTAACCAAAAGTTAATTTTGTGCATATTTTCCATGTTTTTCAACATATTGAATAAAAAGTTCTTACACACCTAAGATTCGTTATTATCTATATCCCCAACAAACTTCATAAGGATCGAACGTCTATATAATATAGCTTTAGTTTGTCCTTTAGAATTTTATGTATATTTTTTCGGCAAATGTCTCAAATATTCAAATTTTCAGGGTGACGAAGATAATCCTTCCTTACGTGTTTTTGCATTAAATTGAAGGTTTTCCGATTTCCCATTTTGAAGTTTAAATATATATATATACATCTCCCGCACTTAAGAGCTTCCCAAATGCCGTAAAAAGTTGGGCACTCGAACCCAATCAACCCCATAGTCTTACCAACTGCGTCACAGTCCCAAAAGGCGTCTGAAAAAGTAGTATAAAAGGAAAGTCTTTAATTTTCCCAGCATAAATTGTAGTTGTTGGGGAGGGGGGGGGGGGGGGGGGGGGGGGGGGGGGGGGGGGGGGGGGGGGGGGGGGGGGGGGGGGGGGGGGGGGGG
>JBANCY010000003.1:0-12601 GCA_037040045.1 Phorticella flavipennis
TTATTATTATTATTATTATTATTATTATTATTATTATTATTATTATTATTATTACTATTATTATTATTATTATTATTTTTATTATTATTATTATTATTATTATTATTATTATTATTATTATTGATATATTGATTATTGCTACCGATTATAGATATCGATTATTAATATTAAATATTTATACCGAATATTACTACTGGAACCGATTATTAATATCAATCAATAACTGTGTTTTATCGATTATTGATATTGATTATCGATTATAGACATTGATCATTACTACCGGTTATTGATATTGATTATTGCTGTCGATTATTGACATCGATTATTAAAACTAAATATTATTTATATCTAATATTAATATCGACTGTTGATAACGATTATTTACATTGATTATTACTACCGATTATTGATATCGACTAAAAACTATGCTTTATAAGGAATCCAATTTTCGGAACTACAATTGGCACAATGGCCCAGATTTCCTAAAAATTATGATAGTCCAATCAAAGATATATGTTATTGGAATCTGAAAAAAATAAATTATATCAAATTCATGGAACTTGACTATATCACAAGTATATTATTATATGGCTATAGCAACCCTATCGGGTCAAAACATGAAGCATTCTGGTCCACCGAGGCCCCATATGACATAGATACCATAAAACTAAAACCCGTATTTCCCCATATATCCTGTGTTCTTCAACCTAATCCAATAAAAGTTCTTACACACTTTAGATTCTTATTTATCTATGGATCCACCAAATTTTATTTTCGGATATAATTTCTGCGTTCATAACATTTCTTTGTTTCTCGAGCTTCAGATGTATCCTATGTTGTTCAAGACCTTACCTTTTAGTCTAAAATATTTCTGGATTTCGTCATTATCTAGCGATCGCGAAAATTTCAAAATGATTGAATCATAAACATAAAAACATATAAGCAGCAGTTGCATAAATTATATAGAAAAAATCACTGCATACTTTTTGTTTGTAATCGTTTCAAGAAATGGGACTATAGCATGTAGTGAATCATGTGAAATATATGCAAATTTTGGCTTGCCGAAGAAATTTTTATGATTTTCTGTTCAGAGAAACGTGAATAAAATATATGAGATGACGATGGTAATCCCTAAAAGAAAAAAGAAACAAGTAATTTGCGATGTGTCATTTTTGTAAAATTTCCCCGAAATCTTCTTTATAACGAACTAAATGTCACATAGTATCATAAATATTACAACTTATAAAACATTTTTGACTGAAATTATGGGCTTTACTGTGTACTCAACAGTGGGGAGGGACACTCCATAAACGAGACTATAAAATTGCGGTGCACGATTTTCTAGTTTATTTCTATATATTTTTTTTTTTTCAAAAATTATTTTTCTTGTGCTTTTCAATTGTGTATTAAATTGTCATAAAAATTTCAGAACATTACTAATTAGTGGACCAGAAAAAAATAAGAAAAAATAAGACCAGTATTAAAAATAGGAAGTATACCTATATAGAAAGTTCATTTTAATTCAAACAGACATAGATTTAAGAAGTCGTATTTAGACTTGATCCAAAACTCTAACTCTAAATCCTTCCCGCGAAACGCCGTCTTCAAAGTGCTTCAGACTGTCGAAAAACAGCATAATGATTCCATAATAAAGGGATATCCTTCATCGAAACGACGACCCAATAGCATATCTTGGGATCTATCACACTTCATTAGTTCTGAGTGTTTTTTTCCTATGAATTACCTACAAATTCACAGAAATTGTAGAAAAACAAATTCAAATTTAATCCGAATGCTCAGCATGAACATATAATACTATATAGAAGAAACACATTTGAGACATGAGCTCCAATGATGATACAATTGTTGTTTATGAAATGAGTACAAATCGTACCTGGAACCATTTGGGAAACGAAAGATTCAATCTTTAAGCATATATACCCATGCAATACATGTGTTCCTATATGATAAATAAGCATAATATATATATGTATACGGACATATGTTGATATATCTATAGCAATTCATCAAATTTGATCGGCAACATTTTAGTGCTTCCGCTTTTCGGGGGGACTTTCGGGGGCTTTGGCAATTGATTTAGTATTTCTGCACTTCCGATGCTTCTTCTTCTCCTTTATCGTCTTCTTCTTTGCTTTTGCAGCGCAATAAAAGGGGCGTACGTGCCAAAATCGGATTTCAGTATTTGTATTTGCAACAAATTTTCAAATTGTTTTCGGCAATAATTGCCCATTTAATGTATTGGATCAGGGCCCGACACGTGTGCGAGATCTCTCGGTCTAGCATTGTCTTGGCAATAAAGTCGTGTCGGTTGGCATGCATTGTGTTTTGTATACAAACATGATAATAATCTATTCGAAGAAGTATATTGGAATATTAGTATATTGGCTTTGTGCAGAAGTTTGTAACGTACAATGGCAAGCTTCGTAGTCCCCCAAAAGTTATCTGTCCTTCCGATCTGTCTTTATGTACAGTATACAAACTTACTCCTACATTCCTTCAGTTATCGTTATGAAGCTTGTAAAAGCCCTTTTTCAGTCAGAAAATCAAATAGCTTCAATATAAATAAAAATCGGTTTTTGCCCATATTTCTCATGTTTTCCAAAAGAATTGCATTTTAATTGAACACACTATTAAGATTTGTTACTATCTGCCGATCCAACAAATTTCATAAGAATCAGACTATTATATCATAAAAATGCGATAAAGTCGGTATTGCCAAGATTATTCAAGCTTTTAGATTGAATATTCTTACATATTTTAGTGTCTTTCGATCCGTCAAATTTAAAAAGCCTCGTCTCACTATATCAAATATTTTGTCCATATATCATATGTATTTAAAGCTAATGGTTTGAGTTTACACATACACTTTAAATTCTTGATTATCTATAGATCCTTTAAGTTTCATGAAAATCAGACTACTACAAATACATTATATACCACCATAAATGGGTATTTCAAATATATCACATGTTTTTCAAGCTTTTGGTTTAAAATTCAAAACACACTTCAAATTCTTTACTATTTACGATTCCACCAAATTTCATAAAGATCGAAACCCTTCATCATACTTTAAATGTTGAATTTACCCATATTTTTTTTAATAAAAAGTCGTTCTTATAGACAATATTTTTAAAGTTTATATACGAAAGCTTCGAAAGTGTATATAATCTTCAGCGTGCCAAATATATTCTTCTTCTCTACCTATTTTCTATTAAGTTTATAATGCATAAGGAATCGCATGACTTATGTGCGTCCGCCCGTCTGCCCATCATTCCGCATCATCTTCTGCATTTGTGGGAACCAACCGAATCAAAAATCTTCAGTAAGACGATATTTGTTACCTTTACTTTTACGTTCCGAAAGTACGTATTTTCTCTCTGATTAAAATGGTGATAAGACCAGAAATCAGAGCAGAGCTCGACTCGGCTACAATTGCAAATTGGCCTCTGCTTATAACCCTTGGAGTTGCTCTAACACTACTTCTAGTTCCCTTAATATATGTCATTCCCAAGGTATTTAGGGATAATCAAATGGAAATTTCTGAGTTAATTTTTAAGTACATGTGTATAGGACAGATTTATGGGGCATCGGTGGACCAGTGGATAGCGCATTCTCCTGCCAAACAAGATGTGTGGGTTCGAGTTCCACTCATATCTATACGCATGATCCTCCTAGAAAGACTAGGTTTTGACGTAGGATTTCAAATCTATCCACGTAAAAAAAAAGTTCCTCATTGAAAAAAGCAAAAATAAAGACAAATAATGTTTCAGGCAGCGACCCGATTGGGTTGTCATCGATATATAATAATAATAATATGATGCCAAATAAATTTTCTTTACATTATTAAAATCCCCAATCGATCAGGCCTATGGCACTAGCTGAATGTGCTCCTCTGTGGTACTTGTGGAATAGAACTTTTTTGAGGCAAACAGTGTGTTTTATAACAGTGATCAATAAGTGCTGAGAGTATGGTATGGATTATAAAAGATACTATAGAAAAAAATTTGAGAAAATGCTTTTTGCGCATCACCTATGCGGACCTGTATGCCTAAATTCGTGCCTCTAGCTAGAAACGTTTAGCCACCAGGTGATATAATGCATTTTTCACCTTTTGGCATTTTAGACCGTTTTTGGGCACTTCTGAGTCTCATAACTTAGGTGTTTATTATCCGATCGTTCTAAAATTTTCAAGAATGGTTTGTGACTTTGTCATAAATACATATTATGAAATTCAAATCATTTGGATATGGGATGTTGAAATTATAGGCAATTATCTAGTTTGGGGGGGATCGAAATAGGATGAAAAAAAATTTTGGATGCCACTTTCTGTATAAGGTTCATTGGCACATACACACCAAATTTTATGACTCTAGCATAAAAATTGCGGCTGCTAAGCTTATTTCGTCACTTTCCGGGAAAATTGAGGGGTGTATCAAAATTTTGGGAAACTCCATTCTGCAGTTTCTAATCATGACCCTATTTACCGAATTTGGTGTTGATAGCTCTATAAATGCCAAAGTTATGGCCATTTTATCGAAAATCGTTTTTATCGTTTATCAGGCGAAAGGTTCGTGGCATCCGAAATTTGAAACAAACTGGTATTGCGTATGCCATACACAGATATTCATGCCAAGTTTGAAGTCTATAGCTTTTGTAGTTTCTGAGATCGGCGCGTTTATACAGACGGACTCAGGCTGTTGATGCTGATCAAGAATATATATAGTTTATGGGGTCTGCCATGCCTCCTTCTGTCTGTTACATATATTCCAACAAAACTATTATACCCTTTTTCTCATTTTTTAAATGGGATCAGGGTATAAAAATGTTATCAATCTACCTTTGTCCTCAGAAGAACTTGGTATAGTTTTGCCTGTTTTGCACTTAATTGACTTGAGAATTGTTGTTTCGAAAGCTCAAGATCATTGAATAAATATGTCAACATTCATCATAAATGCGTGTATCAGCAAAACAGACAGTCTATATCTATATATCTATATGTATATAAATATAGATATATAGATATATGTATTTCGTTGTCTGTATATGTTAAAGGTTCTTTGTTTTTATCACATCATCACAGATGTACATGGGGAAGGCTTTAAACTCGCATCCAGTTGGGCGGCAACAACAATGCCAGAAACAACAACAACCACAACAACAACAACAGCAACAACTACAACAACAACAGCAACAACTACAACAACAACAACAATAAAATACAGCTGACTAAAATGCAAAGTGAGATGTTTATTTAATATAAATATAGGAATACGGCACGTAGTCGCCGCCTTTCGTATCATTAAACACATAACAAAAACCAGAAACATCGGCCCACAACAACAACACCAACAACAAGAACAATCCGTAAACTGATTGAGAGTGCGAAGAGCTAACGAAATCTAGGAGGTCTCCCGGCAGAATATAACAAAGACTTTCAGTTTACCAACGTGCCGCTCGGCCACAATAACAACGGCACGCAAATCTTGTAGAGAATTTGGCGCGTCGTTGACGCGGAAACGAACGCCAAGATGATGTTCACCCGCGCCCAAGTGCGCAAACAGAAGACAAACAGCTCCAGCAGCAGCAGCCAGCGACCACGCAGCTCCGCCAGCTCGTCATCGCGGCTTCTGGGTCATGATGTAAGTCGAAAATTCATATCAAATGCCAGAATCTTCCTCAGACAATCCACACACCAAATTTCAGAAGTCTAGCTTACTTAGTTTAAGAGTTCAATGAGCCTAGTTACATATATTATGGGAAATAACAATCTTTTTGCTCGGCAACTAGTTAGAAAGTCCTCAAACAGCATATATACCAAATTTCCGAACACTAGGCTATATAGTCGTAAAGTTCATTGGGGCTAGTTATACATATTATGAGACAAAAGAATCTTTTTGCATACCAAATTCCAGAACTCTGGGTTAGTTAGTTTCAGAGTTCAGTGAGGCAAGATATACATATAATCGGAAATTACAAATGAATCTTCTCAACATATAAGAAAATTCATAAACTAAACACATACCCAATTTCAGAACTCTAGGTTAGATAATTTAAAAGTTCAGTTCAATCTTTTTGCTCGGCAACTTGTTAGAAAATTCTCAAACTATACACATATTTAATTTCAGAGCTCTAGATTATATGGACCTAAAGTTCAATGAGGCTAGTTATACATATTATGGGTCCTTAAAATCGATTTGCTTGGCAACATGTTAGAAAACTCTCAACCTGCACACAAACCAAATTTCCAAGCTCTAGGTTTGATAGTTTAAGAGTTCCGTGGGGCTAGTTATACATATTATAAGACATGACAATCATTTTTCTTAAAAATTTTTCAAGGCAATCATATACTCAATTTCAGAACTCTAGATTACATAGACTTAATGTTCAATGAGACTAGTTATACTACTATGGGACATTACAACCTGTTTGCTGGACAACATTTTAGAAAATTCCCAAACTACACGCATACCAAATTTCAGAACTTAAGTCCATATAGAATCCGAGTTCACTGAGGTTTATTCTATACTATTTTTCAATTATATATAACGTATATATGTGATATATAACATTGCAATACATTTTCCATTTTCAAGTAAAATCCTTAAGATTTAAATATATAAATATATCATTCATCTCCTTATATAGACATAAAGTTCACTAAGGCAAATTCCTCATACACATAATACTCTAACTATATTATATAGCTTTCATTCCAAACCATTTGCCGAATCATAATCAGCCTATTCGAAATACTTAAATTGAATGGAAATACCTATATTATTGTGTATTTCTTCTATTTACTGAAGAATGCATCAAAACAAAATGTATAAACTGTAAATTTAATTGATTGGCAAATGTAGTGAGTGATAACTGAATCGGATCTGTTTATTATTTCTATTAAGAACTGATTGTTTTGTTTTCGATAAAACAAAATACTGAAGAAAACAATTGTGTCGAATTCGCTTTGCTTCGGAAGAATTCGGAGGAACGATTGATTGACCAAATTTGCTTTCGATTCAGTCGAATCGCTTTTCACAGTTGGATATTGCCCAACACTTCTCGAATGTTAAAAGAATCAAAATAATTTTGACAGTCAGTTTTAACTGACTGAATTATTAATTAGACGAAAAATCAGTGTGTCAATCATTTATACAGCATGTCAATCTCCTAATATTGTGCATTCATTTCAATATTTTGCATAATTTGTTAATTAAGAAATGAATAAATCAGTCAAGTACCAATCAGTCGGTATATCCAATCCGATGTTTATCAAAGACATCACCTAAATACGTTTAAACAAAAGATAGCCAATCAGTAATGTAATTCAAGCAATCAAACTATCAAAATCAGTCAAGTACCAATCATATTAGATAATCTAACAGCTGTTAATAAGTCAAAAAGGCGATCAATCAAGATGATGATTTGATATTTAAATAGGGTTTTCAATGATTAGTAAATCATTGAATACTCTTTCCACTAACTTTAAACTAATCTACTAATCAATCATGCAGGTTATGAGTCTTAAAAGCAGTCAATCATACCATCAATGAGTCTATCTTAAAATTATTCAGCCAAATACTCAATCAATCCAATAATCATACATTTAAGACTAGAATGTCAAAGATTCAAACAATCTATGGTCAATTTCAGGATGCCCTATAGAACTCAATATAGCCACACTTGACTGTACTTTTCGAGACTCAATCAAATTCTCCTCTTTGTTTCCCACAGGTGCGCTACAAGCAGAGCTCCTCCAGCAGCAGCGGTACCAGCAGCGGCATCAGCGGTTCCAGCGCCAGTGGCACACGTCGTGATCGTGATCGGGATCGTGAGCGAGAACGTGATCGGGACCGTGACTGCGATGATCACTACAATCACAGCCATTATCACTACGGCAAGCAGCATTCCTTTGAGCTACCGCGTCAGCACTCCAAGGAGGAGGCATACGGCCGGGACAGAGATAGAGACCGAGAGCGGGACAGAGACCGGGACCGCGACAGGGACAGGGACCGGGACAGAGACAGAGACAGGGACAGTGGTTGTGGCGGCAGCAGCGCTGCGGCAGCAAGTGGCGTGGGCGTGGCTGCGGGCGGTGGCTATGTGGATAGAAGAACAAGACCTCGCAGCATTACCAATCGACGCGGCGCTATCAAACATCAAAAGTGAGTCAAGTACCATATCACAGTGGCTACTCTATATAATTTTGATACTATCTATGGGAACATAATGCAGTTATAATTTTGATGAACAAAATGGTATAACAAGTCAAAATCGGTTCAGTTTTGACCAAGTTATGGTAGATTGAACTATGCCCTCATACGAAACTTGTCATTTTACATGATAAAATTTTACTCGATTTCAGTCGATTTTTGGGTGAAAAATAAAAATCGTCGGACAAACCTAAGAAATATTTTTTTATGCAAATATTGATCATAGAAATGCATAAAAATCAAAATTTTAGATTTTTATTTTTCAAAATTTTTTTGAAACACAGGGGGGACCCTTACCTTAAAATTCAAAAAAATTGGAAAAAATATTTTTTCATGAAATGAATTAAATTTGAGCGATGAATGATTTGGAATCAAAAACCATGAACAAAATGGTATAACACTCCAAAATCGGTTCAGTTTTGACCAAGTAATGATAAAAATTTTTTTTGAAACACAGGGGGCACCCTTACCTCAAAATCCAAAAAATTTGGAAAAAAAAAATTTTTTAAGGAAATTAATAAAATTTGAACAAGAAACGGATCGGAATCAAAAACCAAGAGCAAAATGGTATAACAACCCAAGATCGGTTCAGTTTTGACCAAGTTATGGTAGATTGAATTATGCTCCCATAAGAAATTCGTCGCTTACATGTCAAAATTTTACAACTTTTAGTCGATTTTTGAGTGAAAAAAGAGACTGATATCATTAATTAAGAAAGATATGTATTAAGGAGCTGTGTTATCGATAAGTTTTACCCCAATATTATGATATTTCTTTAATATTTTCAGAACCCACGATATAAATGGTCATCGTTTTGTGGCCAAATTCTTTCGTCAGCCCACATTTTGTGCCTTTTGCAATCTTTTTCTCTGGGGCTTTGGAAAGCAGGGTTACCAGTGCATAAGTAAGTTGGAAACTCTGGTCGACTGTCAAAACGGACCAAAATTCATTAAGATTCTGTAATTTTTTCCAGTCTGCCAAACGGTTGTGCACAAGAAATGTCACGAGAAGCTGCTCGGAAAGTGTTCCGGATCGGTTTTCAATTCGGCCAGTACAATTGTAGGTGCCATATGCCGCGTGACATAAACATAAATGGAAGATACTAAATAGGAAGAACTAACGATGTTTTCTTTTCTTCCAAAACTTCCAGCTGCTGCGAGAGCGCTTCAAGATCGACATGCCACATCGGTTCAAACCGCACAACTTCATGTCGCCGACTTTTTGCGATCATTGCGGTTCGCTGATGGGCGGCTTCTTCATACAGGGCCTCAAGTGCGAGGGTAAGTACCAAAAATTCCCGAGTCTTTATACACGCTGAAAAGCTTGGTTGCGCGATTTATTGGTTTTTGCACTTCAGAAAATGACGCCAGATGGCGCCAAAGGCAAAAGAGCTTTTGGCTTTAGTCGTGACAAAAACCCGAGTGGAAAAGTTTCTGAGCTTTTAAAAGTGGGAAAATTGTAGGACACGATAATGTAACGGTCAAAATGGTAGGGAATTGGGAACTATAGGAAATTTTTTTATCCTTTAAGCAAAAAACAATATTATTTAGTGTCGATTTTATATATTATGGTAGTTTGGGTTTATAGAGCCAATTTTGAAGGAATTATGATATATAAAACCTGAAACGTAGAGGTTTTTCACCAATTCTGTTTAATTTTGGAAACGAATTGGCATACGCTTTCGAAGACTTTGTTGAAAGAAGTCCTTATGTTTAGAAAAGTCACTTCAATTTAAGCTTATGTTTAGAAAAGTCACTTCAGTTTAAGATGAGTTTAAGTAGGACAGAAGTCGAATTTCAGAATATCTCTTCAAAATTTTTGTATCTTAGGAGACTGTAAAGTACAGTATGCCTAATAAATGGAGGCCATGAAATTATATTCGCTTAACAATCCTAAACACAAAGGGAGGTTTTACAAAATCTCGGCCAAAATGAAAATAACACTTCTTGGAAAACAAATACTATAGACATAATATTACTATAGATACAATCTTAAAGCATGTAATCTGAAAGAAAGTAGTTGATTCTTATATAAAAATATATTATATAACAACCAACTACATTCAATGAGTCTGTTTTCCTGACGCTACGGTTTAAATCAAAAGGGTTCTGAAACGAAAATACGAAGAAAATTCGAAATTCAGCCCTAAGATTCAAGGGCTCAGAGCTTATATGTTCAGATTTCACAATTCCCAATAAACTCATAATTTGTTTATGTAATTAATCAAAACTCAAACCAGTTGTGAATTATAACAACTAGAGTGAAAAGCTGGATAAGCCGAGCTCTGCGTTGATCTATTTTTGTCGTGCACAAAATAGTTACGGACCCGATTTAATTAGGATAGTATTAAGGCTATTGGAGAATCAGCTCTACAAATTGTTTGAAAGCTACAATTCTAAGTCTTACGGATGTTCACGAGGGACTGCCTATCTTTGGGAAATTTGTAGACTTTCATAGTCTGACTTGAAAACTTGAAGCTGTTTGCGGCTCTACATAATACTCTTGGTATTTTATGGAATTTCTAAGATATTTCCAACTTCCTGACTTCTCATAAAAGACACACAAGTCCCTTTTAGAAAATTCTATTGTGAGGATTTGCGATTACAAACTTTTCTTTATTTATAATCGCATTACAGATCAGTTCATTGTGGTTTAAATTGTATATGGTATATGGTATTTATATGCTCGTATAATTGCCGGCACATGATTAAATTCGTATTGATATTCGCATTTCGAGTGTCGTCATTTGTTCTGGGGCCTCTGTCGGCCTTCAGTATTTCGTTTTTATATACCTTTGGTCGATGTCTTCCTGTTGCCACAATTTCGAGCAAATTTATTTTAATCGCTCTGCAAATGCAAATGACATGTTTTTACCGTGCCTGAATTGTGTCACATATAAGGATGATAGAGATTGCGCGAGGGAGTGAGAAGCGCGTGGAGAGGCAACTGGTTTAATATGCATATTGTTACAGGTGGAATTATACACATACAACATACGATATATATGGCATTTTCCGGTTACTTAAAAAAAAAGCAAATGTAGAGCGTACCTCCTCCTTGGACTTGAAAAATTTACCGCATGGTCTTGCTATCATAGAGTCAAAATATCTTTTGTATTACTGTATGAATCGCTCTAAAATTTAAGGGATTTTTAAATAATAAGATAATTAAATTGTAGAAGAATTTTAAGGATTATATCTCAAGCAATATAGAAAATATGAGCAAATACAACTTTTCGATTGGGCTGAACTTGGCGAACTTGGCGCTTTAACAATAGTTCTAGTGTCTCTGTCAAAAACTGAGAGCCATAAAGCTGAACAGAGGGGCAGAGAGACAAATAGGAAATGAGCTAAGCGATATCTTTTGATATGGGGCCCTTTTCGAATACAGCTTTTGGCGATTTTATTGACAAACTCGTTTCCAGTTTGCAGAAAACACGCGCTGATGCAATCATCGGTTCATTATTCTAAAAATTCAATCAATTTTTTCGGTTTTGTCACGCCCTCGAAAGCTGCACTCTTAAAGCACTCATCGAGTGGGTCGGGAAAGGGGGTACTACCGACACTCTATAGCCCCAGACTGACCACAATTAAAGGCAGCAATTAAAATTTGCGCCGAAATAAATGAAATAATAAAAATGCAGGTTCTACGAGTGTAAAAAAAAACGAGAAAGAAATGCAGTACAAAATATATAGAAAAACCGAGCAGGTAGAAGAGGAAGAGGCGAATGTATATAGTAAAATATGTTGGCATATTTCAGATTTATATTTATTACACGGTGTATTTTTGTGTCGCGCGAAAAATGAGCACAGCATCTGCTGAAATATGCTCTTCTTTCTATATGCATTTATTTTGTCGTTAAATTTAATAAACCATTCAAAAACGATGTGCTGGGTAATACCCTGTAAAAATATTTTGTATCACTTGAACTATTGATACTATTTTAATAGTTCTTTTAGCCCCAGCGCATTGCTTTACACAATTACAGGGTATACAAATGATGCGCTAGGTAATACCCTGTAAAAACAGTTTGTACCACTTGAAGTTAAAAAGTTCTCTAGAGTTTTGTATAGGCTTTGATACTATTTCTATAGTTCTTTAAGCCCCAGAGCATTGCTACACACAATTACAGTGTATACAAATGATGTGCTAGATAATACCCAGTAAAAAGGGTTTGTGCCACTTGAAGTTAAAAAGTTCACTAGAGTTTTGTATAGCCCTTGATACTATTTTTATAGTTCTTTAAGCCCCAGCGCATTGCTACACACAATTACAGTGTATACAAATGATGTTCTAGATAATACCCAGTAAAAAGGGTTTGTGCCACTTGAAGTTAAAAAGTTCACTAGAGTTTTGTATAGCCCTTGATA